>BLSH010183548.1:1006653-1041263 GCA_018402905.1 Glandirana rugosa
GTTCACCGTAGGCCACTTGCATGCTCCCTGCCACCAGATGAGGATGCCACTTGCCACCAGATGAGGATGCCACTTGCATGCTCCCTGCCACCAGATGAGGATGCCACTTGCCACCAGATGAGGATGCCACTTGCCACCAGATGAGAATACCACTTGCACGCTACCTGCCACCTGCCTACCAGTGCCACCAGATGAGGATGTCACTGGCCAGTCCTTAAGCTGGAGGTCGGCGATACGGCGCGGGCGGTGAGAGATGTCATCTCTCTGCTCCCCGCCGCACCTCCGACACTGAAGAGTCCCGCGCTGTGAGCGGTGAGGGCAGTGAGAGATGATGTCATCTCTCTGCTCCCCACACTCAACAGTCGCGCTGTGAGGATGGAAGTCAGAATAGTGGTGATGCAGAGAGCTATGTCCTCTCTGCTCACCAGCCTGCCCACATCTCACGCCGTCAGCCTGCGGCCCTACTGCAGAGGGGCCATGGCCCGGCAATGGGCCGCGGCCCATAGGTTGGAGATAGGGTTGCCACCTCATCCCTTTAAATCCGAACACATATAAATTACAGAGGTTCTGAGGCTGATTTAATGCAGATAGGGCACCAAGTGAGTTTAATTACCACCTTAATCAGCCACAGAACCTGTGTAATTAATAAGTGTTTGGGTTTAAAGGGATGAGGTGACAACCCTAGTTGGAGACCCCTGCATTAGGGTGTGCACCTCAATGCTCAAACACATATGTGTGTGTGCATTTGTATTTATACTGATGGTGTCAGTAGGGCTGTGGATGGTGTCAATAGTTTTTATTTTTATTACTTTTTTTTAAATTTTATAATTTTTTTAAAAAATATATTTTTTACACATTTTTTTAGGAGCCCCATTAGGGGACTTTGGTGAAATATCAGGGGCTTAAACATGGGGAATCTGCACCACATAGGGTGATTAGGGTGTGCCCAGGCCCTGTGCGCACGCCTATGAATATATGTGTAGGTGGGACACAACGCATATACAGTATATGGTCACATTTTAAAATAATATATTCATTTCCACTTTGAATTTCAATTATTTCTTTCTAACTCCTATTAATCTAAATGATGAAATTTGCCAACTTACTTTGTGAAGATCTCCACTCACTTGAATTCTGTAACAGGTATTCACTATGCTCTTTAACCACTTGCCCACCGCCCGCCGCAGCGTGACGGCGGCAAGGTGGCTCGTTATCGCGAAACGCCGTCACTTGGCGGCGGCCGCAATAACTAGTATTGTGGGCACGCTTGCGCGTTCACTGTGTTGGGGGGGGCAGGGAGCAGGTAGGGCGGACTCGATCGCTACCAGCTACCTGCGATGGCTCCCCCGCAGTGAAAGAACGGAGGTCCGTAAACACAGATCTCCATTCTCATAGAAGGGGAAGGGCGGTGATCACAGGCTTCCTGTATATGGAAGCCATGATCATCCCCTTTCCCCAGCCAGGGCAGCCCACACACAGTTAGAACACGCCCAGGGAACACAGTTAACCCTTAGAGTGCCCCCTCAAGGTAACCCCTTCACTGCCAATGACATTTACACAGTAATCATTGCATTTTTCTAGCACTGATCGCTGTATAAATGCTAATGGTCCCAAAAAAGTGTCAAAATGGACCGATATGTCCGCCCCAATTTTTCAGTACCGCTGCGCAAGCTGCTTGCTCTGGGGGCACCCGTGCATGCTCATTCCCAAACCACCTCTGTGTATCACACAGATTGCAGCTCGGCTGCAACCCCTGCTCCCTCCTTACTGGCTGTGATTGACAGCAACTGGAGCCAATGTCTCCTGTTGCTATGTCTCAGCCAATGAGGAGGCAGAGACCCAGGAGAGCTTCTGCTCTCATGCACATAGCTGGATCAGGATCAGGCTCAGGTGAATATAATGGGGGGCTGCGGGGGTAGCTGCACACTGAAGGTTTTTTTCCTTCATGCATTGAATGCATGAAGGAAAAAACCTTCAGCCTTTAGAACCACTTTAACTGCTTGCCGACGATGTCACATACAGTTACAGCGGCAGGTTGGCAGCGATGCGCAGATTGCCGTCTATAAATGGCGATCTGCGCAGGCGCAGTTGTGGGTGGGCGGCACGAGCTTGCACCCGCTGCACGCTCCGTGAGCATGGCCACGAGCCGGGCGGAGTCAATCTCTGCCGGCGACCTGCAATCGCCTTCTAGAGAGGCAGGAACGGGGAACCGCCGTGTTTACATTGGCGGTTCCCCGTTCCGTCAGGGGACATGACAGTGATCTACTGATCCCTGTAATCGGGATCAGTTAGATCTGTCATGTCCCTGCCAGCCCAGCCCCCACACAGTTAGAACACAGTGAGGGAACACATTTAACCCTTTTATCACCCACTTAGTGTTAACCCCTTCCCTGCCAATGACATTTATTCAGTATTCAGTGGCTATCTTTAGCTCTGATCGCTGTATAAATGTCACTGGTCCCAAAAAAGTGTCAAAAGTGTCTGATCTGTCTGCCGCAATATCGCAGTCCCGATAAAATTACTAGTAAAAAAAATAAATAAATAAATAAAAACGCCATAAATCAATTTTCATTTGTAGACATGATAACTTTTGCGCAAACCAATTAATATACGCCTATTGCGATTTTCTTTACCACAAATATGTAAAAGAATATATATCAGCCTAAACTGATGTATACATTTTTTTTTATTTATTTTTTTTTAGATATTTATTATGGCAAAAAGTATATTTATAGCACAAAAAATAAAAACCTCAGAGGGGATCAAATACCACCAAAATAAAGCTCTATTTGTGGGGAAAAAAGGACGTCAATTTTGTTTGGGTACAACATTGCACGACCGCGCAATTGTCAGCTAAAGCGACGCAGTGCCAAATCGCAAAAAGTGCTCTGGTCATTAAAGCGGCGTTCCGGCTGCATAATTTTATTTTTTATTTTTTGCTGGCATCCACCTAGTTAGTTTTCATTACACAAATAAATTAATTGATAGCTTTAAATCCGGGTAGTCTTCCTATTTATTTTCTCCTTACATTTCTGATTTTTTCTTTACTGGGAGTTCCCATCTTAGCTGTGGGCATGTGAAGCCCACTCACACCCTCCTTGAGTCTCTTCTGGGATAATTGCATGCTGGTTACTCAGCATACACCTCTCAATCTCGTGTGTATGTCTCGTTGCCATAACAATGGGCAGCGACGGAGGAAGGTCCCGCCCCGTTGTTATAGCAACATAGATAACATGTGTCTCCCCCACACAATCACGTGATTTCCTGACTGGAAACAGCGCGATTTTACAGCTCATGGATGCCCACTGGCTCATGGCAAATGATAAATCACATCTCCCATGAGCCCAGGCAAGGCAGGAAGTGATGCAGAGTGCCACGGATCAGGAAGTGGAAGATTAGAGGGACCACATAGCAACAGGTCACTTAGGGTGAGTATAATTTTTTTTTTCCTAAGGTGATTCATCATGCATAGAGGATTTGAAATATATAAAGATGTATTTGTGGTTGGAACTCTGCTTTAAGGATCCTTCTGGGGCTGAAGTGGTTAAACTTGAACTCCAGTCAAACAGCTAGACACATTCTTGAAATAAAAATACTATGTGACCATATTTCAAAATATTCCTAATTCTGTTCAGCAATTATTCCAAATCTACAGTTTCTTGTGTCATAATACATTTGCAGTATTTAATCTTCACCACCTGTGCTACTCCCACCTATAAGCCCCTTTGAACACTAAGTTCAACTCAGTGGGGCTTTAAAAAATTAGCTGTAAATCTTTCAGAGCATGTTGACGTTAAGGCCTAGTTCACACTTGTGTGGGTGGTTCCTGCTGCAGGTCCGCGCCCGTTCCCGCAGCCACAAAACACCTCTCCCTGTTATGGAGAAGAGAGGGTGGTGTTATGTAGTCTTAGCCCAGTGTTAAATAATCCTAATACGCTCCCTTTCCTTTTACTTAAAACGGTTGTCTACCCATCGATTTGATAGTGTCAAAAAAGAGATATTGCCAGCATGCCGGAAATGCTAGCTGTCTCCTTGATTGTGCTCTCAACCAAACTAGCAAACCATCCAAAGGGTGGTGTCATAATGGATCACATGTGCAGCATCATGGCAGTTGCAGATTAAACAGAGGCTAAGATGTCAGCTTCCTTAGCTGAAAACGATAGGAGAGTATACAACCACTTTAAGTGTATTGAAGTTTTAACAGACGAAGCAGCACACATACAGTGCAAATACGGAAAACTTTCCGGCAAACAATTGTACAAAAATTCCACCCTTGATAAAAGGCATTAGAGGCAATAAGAGAACAATAATGTATGACTTAGGTATTGAATTAGCTGAAGACCTATTCGTAAAGAATAGAGGTCATTTCTGTTATGTAAAGACGTTTCAACAGTAACTAAAGCGTGAGAAAGTCATCAACAGAACAATCAGAACAATGTTATACCCCTTATTCATGGCTGTGCTAACAGCCCTGAGACCTAAGTAAACCTATCCAAGGGAGGCCTGGCCAGAAAAAAGGGGGTGGGGGGTTGGAAGGGGAATGAACCTATGTTAGGGAGGAAAGCTCATCCAGAGCTTCAAAAATCCAAAAAGAGGATAGAAACAAGAGAAAGAAAGATATGAAAGTCCAACAACAGAAAAAGGAGACAGAAAGTAAAAACAATAGGGAGGGGGAAGAGGGGAGGAAAGGGGTGGGTAAAGGGGATAGAATACTCCTGGGGTCCTTATCCTCCCAATAAAGAATAACTATAGTTCTAAGAAATGGGAGATCATTTGTGATGGAGGAAAGTGGTCAAGCCAGGGTTTCCAAACCCATAGGAATTTGTCATGCATATCATTAAGAATTGCTGTTAGCTTCTCATTAATGAGCTTGCCATGAACCTGATTTTTGACCTCCTAAGAACTGAAGAGTGGTGTTTTTCAGGACTACAGCGATGGTTTGCTTCATCACAATAAAAATATGAGTGATAAGAGTGGCCCCCCGGTAGGTAGTGCTTCCAAGGGATCCTTCCATAAATTGACATGGAGGACCGTATTGACCAGCATGTATACCTGCATCAATTGCCTCCGTACCTTAGGACAAGTCCACCATATGTGTTTCATATCACCCAAATCTGGACAACCACAGAGACAGTTGGATGGGTACGAAGGTAGACATTTTGCATTCCTTGCTGGTGTAAAGTACCCACAGGACATAACTTTGAAGGAGTACTCAAGGGCAAGTACGTTGTGGGAAGATTTAAACAAGGCCCCCCACATCTTACGCAAAAACACTCCCTTTCCAAGGGTTACAATGCTGCTCAGGACACTTGTCACCCTATGACAGGTAGTGTGTTATTGGCAGATTACCAGGTTAAAATAAAGGGAAAAAGTGTGAAAAAAATGAAAACTAATGCAGTCAACCTAGCCAAGCTAACACATTTTGTTTGTGGATTTAGATATATTTTAATGTAAGACCTAATCAGGGCAAAGGGAAAACAATCATTGGGATGTATAGTATTGGGTGTTTAAAATAAGGTCAGATTTGCAGGCTAGATGAAATGGGCACCATTTTTTAAATCCCACCCTTGAAGTGAGAACTTTATATACAGTAGTCCATTTTTCAAAGGCAATTATAAACAACTAGCATATTGAGCAGTACTTTACCAAGTACACACAATCATTCACATCAGAGAAGATTACAGTCTAATGTGTCATAAAGACACACATATGTTTAAGCCAATTTGTTTCAAAACCAGATAGTCTACTAGTATGCTTCCTGGATTTTAGAAGTAAACTAGGTCATCTGAAAGAAAAGGAAAAAAATAATTGTCAATAGTATCCCTGGTGGGTATAAAAGAATCCCAAAACAACAAGGCATCAATGCTAACCTCCATGCCATTGTGCTTCTTTATGATGAATAAAATCAACCAGAGAAGCGTATGACTTTTTTATTAGTACTTCCTGTTCTTGTACTTTTGGTTTTTACAAAGGCATTTTGAAGATCAAAGTACTGGTGGTCAATATGTTCCATCCAGTTTAATATTTAGAGTCATTATTTCAATCTATTATGAAAGCTTCTTAAAAAACTGTCAGGATAATTAGATATTGGAATTTTATAGCTGATGAGGCAAATCAATACACCTTGTCAATAAACAATAAGTCTGATAACAAAAATATATGCACATGTCAAGGTTGCAATATTGATTTTAAGATGTGTGGGTATGAAAGTAATAAACGGGTATGATGGGTGAAAGCTTTGTAACCATAGAAATTGGTGGAGACAAAAAAAAACCAATGTAATGATCAACACATACAATATTAATGGTAGATACACATACAAATACCATTGACTAAACATAGAGCTGTGTTTCATTTTAGTCCTTCTTTTGTATAGCTACTGTTGAGTTTTTTTTTTGCATTTGCTTTCAGTGCACTCAACTGTTTAACAACTCTTTCAGGAAACAAATCCTTACACTCTTTCTGATCATTTAAAAGTAGAATCTAAGCGCTAGTTCTCATGGGCAGCAGTTCTTGCCATCCCTCTGAAAAGTGACTTGCCATGATTTATCACCTCCTCACCACCTGTATTAACCCAAAAAATGCTGCCCTACTGTGCTGCAACCACATGCATTGCACACGGTTGCAGAACAGTTGTGGTGGAGCCCTATTCACTTAAATAGGTAGATTTCCAAGGAAATATTGTTCACCAAATGTAATATGCTGTTTAATGTTTGCCACAACCATAATGCTTTGTATGATCCCTAAATGGCTTCATGACCCTGTTAAGGTGGACAGTCAACCATTCACACCAGGTGTGGTGGGTCGTGTTGTGCAGCTCCAGCACATTCCCACCGCACCTCCACTGCAAGATAATGCAAACCGCAGTGGCCGGTTCACACCACTGCATTGTGGTGGTGTGTGCTGAAAAAAAGTGTCGCGTGCAGTACAACACAGTCACTGTACGCCAGCTGATAGAACATTGTAAAAAGTCACTGTGTGACATTTCAATAAAGTTCATTAAAAAACAGTGAACAGTATGGTACTGCCACTGGGATCACTGCCACATCAGCACTACTGGCACTGCAAGGCACACCAGCCACTGCGTTGTAATGCACAGGCTGGTGTGAATGGACCCTAAGAATCCCACTTTGTCCTAGAACTCATTTCTATTTGGAACTTATTTATACATTTTAAGTAATACTATGGAAGTTATTTGGATTTTAAATAGAAATATTTGATGCAAGATGTACATTGAAGGTACATTGAAATTCCTATGCAAATTTTGACTTTCTGAAAGCCAATATTTGCACATGGTTAGGCATGTTCTACACTGCCTCTTGGGAAGAGCAGTCTTTCAGCCCAGTGATTGACTGCTTTTTTCCTGCCCCCCCATGTGATAGGGCTTGGGTCTAATAACTGGCTGCTTGAGCAGTAAGCACTGAATTGTAGGAAGCAGGGCGGAGTTTAATACTCTCATACCAGGAAGTACTAGCTATTTAGTGGGGATCTGAAAGGCAAAATAAGGGGAGTTGGCAAGGCAAGAGCAGAGAGCCCAGAGTAGATGCTTTATAGCTTAGCAGTTAGTTAAGTACACCTGTGCTGAATACAGGTTAAATAAATCTACAGTTGTTTTATACCCTACAGCATAAATCCATTGCCCAGTAACGTCATATTGATGAAGGTGGAACATCGTAAAGTGACACAACGTGATTTGTTTCACACATCATAACTTCAAAAAAGCAATAAACGTATTACATGATGGTTATTGTACCATAAGAATTTATTAATATGATGCTTGTAATAAAATAATAATTAATGTTTTTAGTATCTACTCCTTGATTTGAAGGTTTTGTACCATTTTGAGCATTCTAGGTAGAATTCTATAGAACCTGAAATATCATGTTAGGTCTTTCAGCCTCAGTTATTTAGCACACTTCAGCTCAACAATATAAATGCTTGGTTCAGCTGCTATGAATGAGGAGTTGCTTCCAGATGAATGGATGCATTGAAATATGTGATGACCAGCAGCTTCCTAGGCAGATACTGATGAGCTATGAGTTCTATTGTCCACTACTATTCCCAGTCTCCCTTTGCCAGGGTATAAATTCTGGGCCACACTGTACCTCCAGTATCAAGCCTGGTAGCTCCAGCAAGGGACAGCTTCAAGAGGTGAGTTGCAGTTAGTACCAATCACATGAGAAACTTGAATTGACAGGAATAGATGGACACAACTTGCTACATGAACATTCCACACAATTATTTGTGCATATAAGACTCCGAGTAGAAGTCCAAGCCTTCTATTCTATAACAAAGTCACTACTGATTCATCTCATAATATAGAATTCATTTGATAAAAAATATTCATAAAAATAGTGGCACATATGTTATATATTGGCTATCATATAACTTATTTTTACAAAATATTTGCTAATTATATTTGTTATTGATAATTTGTAGTCCACAAGGACAACTGTTTTGCTGAAGGTCCAATATTTCTTTATATTTTAGAACATAAACAGCAACCATGTCTCAGACACCTAAAGCTGCTGCTGCTGCTGCTGCCAGCCAGGGCACTGATGTCAAGGAAAAGGGTACCCCTGGCCCAGTTCCTCTTCCCATTTCCAAGCCCACAAAAACAGGTGAATCCAGTGTGGGATCCTTCAAGGTAAGTCTTTTACTAATACTCTAAAATACATTCAAAATGGCATTTCTCCTACATGCTGGTTGGGTGCCATTACATCAGTACACTAGAATATGACTTTAGAAACAATATTATGTGTGCTCAATCAGTAACAAAAAACTAACCAAATCATAGGTCTTAGCGGGATCCTACAAAGTCAAGGCAGTCTCACTTTTTTAGCTAATCTACCTAAACATTTCTAAATCTATAGGTGGTTTAGAACTCTGAGAAAATGAGTAGCAAATTATGGTTTACACCATTATATATATTACAGAGAAGAGTCAGGCAGGAAACACCCTTCCCGGTAGCCATGCAGAGCCAAACATTGGCATAAAGAAGAGGTAAAAGCTAATCCCGATATTTAGAAAAATGTATCATTATTACCAACTTAACTACCCGATTAAAACTTTGAAGGATAAAATGTTCTTATAGGAATAATTATCCACAAACTAAATGATGAAATCAATATGCTTAACTGTTTTTAGTAATGCCAAATCTACTTTTACATTAGAGCAACTGCCTTACTTGCCCCATTGTTTTAAGTAGTAAGTGTAATATTCATAACTTCAATGATGTTAATTTCAATAATAATAAAAAAAAAAGAAAAATAGGCGATACAGCAAACTCTTCCACCAACCCCAAGTATAAATGGCAATGATCAACAGTTTTAGGTCATAGGCTGCTTTCCTGCATCCCTTACCTTAGAATGTCATTGCATATTAGCATAGCCAAACAAGCTAGCAAACTATGGATGTTATTTTAGGAATTAATCCTTGGAAATCATGTAATTTATTTACATTAAACTATGATGGCATCTGTTACAGCACTAAAGTTAATAGCACAATTTTAACAGAGAATAAAGATTACTTATATACTAGGCTTGGCGCTAGTGTGCCAATGATGTTAACATAATAAATAAAAATTATAAAAATTAAAATTTTATCATTTGATTAGTATCCATCCTTTAAAAGGATCAGCAACTCTTCTTGTAATGTGTCCCCCGAAATACACTGCTATATACAGTATTACCGTTGTTTACATTAGGTTGGCAGATTAAATTGATGTACTAATAATAGATTATCATTAATGTTATATCAGCACGTATGATCCAAAATACATGTTTTTTATCTGATGCATATCTTCAGAGGAAATAAGATCATTCTTCTCTTATACAGTTAACAGCTGAGAGGGGAGTGTGTAGGGTGGTGGTTCAGTTGGACTCTTTCCTGTTATTGAGTTAAAAGTTTTTGAAGTGCCTTTTTTTTTTTTTTGAGGGTAAAACGTTTAGAATTTTTATTGCTGTCTGTATGCCTACTAAAGAGATTTTCCAGGGCTTCCTGTCACCAAAGACTCATTAGATGATATTCATTCTATGCTTGTTTCATTGCTCTTACATTTTGCACTCCCCTCCAATTTCTTGTTGACAATTGAGTACTGTCCGTGATACTTTTTTTCAATTTGCACTAACATACAATTTTTAAGGACAAGCTTTCGGAGTACTGCTGGGACCTTGAAGAAGGGGACATACCCCGAAAGCTTGTCCTTAAAATTTGTATGTTAGTGCAAATTAAAAAAAAGTATCACGGGCAGTACTCAATTGTCTCTATCCCAATTGCACTAATCAATTGCAATTGATCGCAATTGCTACAATCACCTCAAGCATTTCTTGTTGACAATAGTCACCAAGACAAATAGAGAGGTCAGACCTCAACAATATGGACACAGATAGCAACAGAAACCTGACGGAGGTTTAACCCTTCCCCGCTCAATTCAAAATGAGTTTTTAAAAGTTTTGGCTGATATTAAACCTTAGGCGGACTTAAAGTGGAACACAGCTTTAAAGAATATATACACAATTCAAGACAGTCATAAAGCCCTAAACAAACTCATTTTTTAAATAAAGCAGAAATTGTTTCTTTTCAACATAGACCATTTGTTCTCCTTGCAGATAATCATCTTCGAGCAAGAAAACTTTCAGGGAAGGCACATGGAACTCCTAAATGAGTGTGTGAACCTTGGGGAGAGAGGATTTGACAGAGTGCGCAGTGTTATTGTCGACTCTGGACCGTAAGTGCTAAAAGCTCCAGCTGACATTTTTATTTGGCAATGCATTCTTCAAACACACTGTAAAATATGCGATGAATCATTTGTCCTTCTGGTAGGTCTTTTGAATTTACCTGTATGCAATTAAAATGATACTGTTACAATATTTTTAAGGGTTAATCAAATTCTGCATTAGAAAATACACTTATAATCCTTACCATAAGTACCTCAGTCTTCGCTCTCTTGCAGAGTAAGGCTGGGTTCACACTGCTCCGATCTCAGAGATCGCATATGATTTTGCACCGCACTGCCAGATTGTATGGCTGAATTTGCATCGCAATCGGAGCAAACTCGCACAGGACCCTTTTTTTCGCAGGGTCAGAATCGGATCGCATGGTGGTTCACACCATGCGATCCGATTCCTGTGCGAGTTTGCAGTTCGCAGTGCCATATGCGTACTGATTTGTGGTGTGTCATTAACATTGTATTGACGCTCCCCACAGTTCGCATATGGCAGTGTGAACTGCCGCCCAGAGACATGCGATGCGGGAACCCGCAGGGAATTCGCAGGGTTCCTGCATCGCTGCAGTGTGAACCGAGGCTAAGGCCTCATGCACACAGGATGTTAAAGAAAAACATTCTAAAAACGTCAGTAGCTTTGTTTTGTTTTTGAGTTTTTCAGCTTTTTTCAGCGTTATTGCACTAGCGTTTTTGAGCGTTTTTTTTTTCAATGGAGCAAAAACCTCCAAAAACATTGGTGAGCCGCGTTTTTGTGCGTTTGAACGTTTTCACAGCTGAAAAACGTCTCTACCGAACCCACTAGTCTTGGTTTTTTTTACAGCTTAAGAACACCCCAACCAAAAACAGTTGATAACAGCCTATGAGTGCATGAACACATAGGGTAACATGATGGGGAGTTTATTGACTGTAGGAAAAAACGTCTAAAGCTAAAAGCAGCTGTAAAAACATCCAAAAACGTCCTGTGTGCATGAGGCCTAATGCCTCGTACACACGGTTCGACGATCGCACGTACGATCGTGTCGAATCGTATGTTGGCTGTTGTATGCAGCATACTGACTGCACTACACGATCGTGCGTCCGGGGAAAAAACGTTCAGGTGCATGTAATTAGCATCCAGCCATTCCTGACTTTGAAGCATGCGTGTTTTGCACAATACAACTTGTTGTACCAACTGCTCTGTACACACGATACAACGGTCGTATGAGAGCTTGTTGGTACGACCAAGTTTTCTAGTCTGCTCATACAATTCCCTTGCACGACCGTTGTATGTTCGACTGTTCAAATCGCGCATACGAACGATTGATTTCGCATACAACGATCGTGAGTACGACCTGTTGTATGCGATCCTCGAACCGTGTGTACGGGGCTTTAGGCTTCATGCACACAGGACTTTAAAAAAAAGTCCAAAAAAATGTCAGTAGCTTATCAGTGATTTTTTCCGCTTTTACCAGCGTTATATTACCAGCGTTTTTGCACGTTTTTTTCTCATTTTTAAAGGGCCAGTGTTTTTTTTTTCCAATTGATCTAAAACGTCGCCTTTTTTTATCGTTTTTGAGCATTTGAACGTTTTTACAGCTGAAAAATGTCTCTCAGAACCCTCTGGTCTTGGGTTTTTTTTACAGCTCAAAAATGTCACTGCTACAAACAGTTGATAACAGCCTATGCGTGCATGAACACATAGGGGTTGGTTTACTAAAGCTGGAGAGTGCAAAAACTGGTGCAGTTTTGCATGCTAGCCAATCAGCTTCTAACCTCAGCTTGTTCAATTAAGCTTTGACAATAAAACCTTGAAGCTGATTGGTTTCTGTGTGGAGCACCAAATTGTGCACTTTCAAGCTTTAGTAAATCAACCCCATAGGATAACATGATGGAGGGTTTATTGACTGTAACAGTCAAAAAACGTCCTGTGTGCATGAGGCCTTAAAGTTACTGATAGAATAAGCATTCAGTGGGAAGGATTTACTAAAACTGGAGAGTGCAAAATCTGGTGCAGGTCTGCATAGAAACCAATCAGCTTCCAGGTTTTATTGTCAAAGCTGAAGTTAGAAGCTGATTGGCTACCATGCCCCAGATTCTGCATCCCCCAGTTTTAGTAATTCTCCCCAGTGTCTCTCTAAGTTTGGATATATATTAAATAGGATCAAAGTTTGCTAAATCTTAGTCTTTTAATCTTACGCTAATGGTAATTTTAATTTATGGCTGCCTCAAGGTATCATAAATGATTACTATTATTTTTCAGGAATGTTCATACCATTATATCATTGACTTACTCCAAACAATCTTTAGGCTTTCATTGTCTTTTTAATCTGGTGTCATACTGTGTACAGTACAGGTCATGAAAAACAAAATGATTTCCTATTTAACGTATATAAACGAGAAAATATTTTATAATTATTTATATCAATAAAAAAATGAACAGTGATCCTTATATTACATTTTAAAAAGTGGATTTTTTTTTTACATTTTATTTGAATAGCAATCTGCAAACAGTGGCACTCCTGCCATAAGCATGTGACCTCAGAAGATAGCCTCTTCGGCCAAAATGAATCATCCATACTGCCTGTTACTGTCTCCTCATTTCTTGTACCTTAAACCAGTGATTCTCAACCCTATCCTTCAGTACCCCCAACAGGCCATGTTTGCAGGTTTTCCTTTATCTTGCACAGGTGCTTTAAATCAGAGTCCACGGCTTGGCATTTTGGACAGCTATTTTATCTAAGAGAAATTCCCAAAACATGGCCGGTTGGGGGTACTTGAGGACAGGGTTAAGAACCACGGCCTTAAACCATTAGGTCAGGGGAAACAGATGATCATGCATTCTCTTAGTGCCTCCTGTCTTTGTTTTAAGCTGAAAGTATTAGAAATACCCTCCAGTTCTCACAGCATACTATGAAAAGCAGGAGGTGGGAATAGATAATATGATTGTTGACTGCTCCTCTCCACTCATTGTACAGTGATGGGTATTGTCAAAAAATCATAAAATTGAGGCTGGCTCAAAAAAGGCAAATTGTATATTATGCTTGCTATTATTTAAAATAAAAAAAACATACAATAACAGCAACTGTGAAGAAATCTCTTTTACTGGGGATTTATGGAAGTTATTGTTTTCTATACTTTTTACTTGATTGAAATACAGGCTAGATTAAGGCTAAGGAGCCACATTTCTGCTGGTCTTTAGTTATTACTTCCATCTGGTGGTTCAGTGGTAACATATCATAGGTATCTTATAATCATAGCTAGTGCCAGAGGCTAATGCTCACAAAAGAGAAAAATTGGAAGTGACAGTGCAGTGCAGGATGTCATTTGCTGATTTATGAGGAACAGTCTGGCCCATGAATATGACACTTGGAAATAAGTGAAAAATGTACGCAGCAATAAACTTCTTCGTCTTCCCACACAAGAATGATTACATTGGTGTGTTTATACACAGTAAAATATATTGAAATGTATATAGAGTATATTTGATTTATTGGCCAAGACAGTGATTCATCAAAGTATGCGAGGATTGTTCACTGCATCAGTGCACCTTGATAAATCACTCCCATCATATATTGCATTCATATTAGAAGTATACAAAAGTGCTACAAACTAAGCACCCATAGAACTCATTCAATATAATATATTTTCTAATCAACATTTTATGGGTGTTTATTGGATTAGGCTATTTTAATCAATATAGTAAAGAATTGTTGGATATTTTACTATGTCTGCCCAAAAGGCAATGTGATTTGATCAGTACAATTATATTTATATTTAATATCCACTCTCCGAGTCACTATTAATAAATATGTTTCTCAAGAATGGAAAGGGGAAATAGAAACAGCATTCTATATTATCAAACCTAACATGCTGCTCTCAATGTTTTGCACTAGAATAGTTTAAACCATTATTAAGCATTTGAAGTGATGTGTTTGTAAAGTTTCCCTTTGTACTCCGTTTCTATACTTTGAGTTTGAATAATCCATCATAATCAATTGATTTACTAAAGGAGTAGAGCCTGATCACTTGTCAAATTTAATATCCACTTTGCAAAATGAATGTGAACGTAGCTTAATGAATAAGGTAAAACAGTGCTCACTTCAATCATCTAGTTGTGTGCTTTTAACAATCCAGTTTTTTGGGGGGTTTCCTCACATAATTGGGTACTCCAAGTAAACATAGTTTAGCCAATACTCATTTTATTAAGTATGCAGTCTCTATTCTCTTTTAAAATGTATTCCAATTGTTCAGAATCACACATATTGAAGTTAGAAGTTAAAAATGAAAACTGTAAATTAACTTGTTTTAAGAATTGTTTTTCTTGTAGGCAACAACCTACATTTAATCCATCAAAGTTAAATTATAAAATGAGAACAAGAAAAGTGATACAGCTGCTTAATGAGTATAGTTGTCATTTTAAATCATTTTATTAACCAAGCACTTAACTGACTTGATATTACTGACTTCACTTGAACTTGATCACAATGTTTATACACCCCTTGATTTTGAAAGTTTGCGCTTAATTATAAAAGAATATATATTTACTCTGATAAATGTATCGTACACACAATGCACTACAGTAACCAATCAGGTGCTATCTTTCAGATGGCTCTGCAAAAACCTGACTGGTCTCTATGGTCAAAAACCCATCTTTACTTTACTTAATCCACAGGGATAATTCACTATTATTATTATTATACCGGATTTATATAGAGCAGTTTGTGCAGCGCTTTACAACATGAGGGCAGACAGTACAGTTACAATATAATTCAATACAGGAGGAATCAGAGGGCCCTGCTTGTTAGAGCTTATATTCTAAAGAGGGGGGCCAAGTGATACAAAGGTAATAACTATGTTGGATGAGCTGATGGAGAAAAGGAAAATACAGTTGTTAGATGGGGGCAGAATAGGCTTCTCTGAAGAGGAGGGTTTTCAGGGATCATCTAAAAGCTAACAGAGTAGGAGATGATCAAACAGATTGGGGTAAGTTCCATAGGATGGAAGAGGCTCTGGAAAAGTAAAGGAGTACTTATTTTTAATTATCTTAGGGAAACTGTATTAGCTTTAATTCTTCAAACATGTGCAAAGGAAAATTCCCCTGCACAATATTGACCATTCGCAGGTTCCCTTGGCTAAGTGAGAAATGTATTAGGCTGGATTCACACCTGTCTGGTGCGAATTCCAGCCTGTTTGCTGCTGAAAAGGGGCAGAGCCACCGTTCGGCGGCTCCTGTCCGTTCCCACAGCGCAGCAGCTGCGGGAAGAGAGATGGGGAGGAGCCACGAGCAGGGGAAATATCCCCGTTCAGTGCGGAGCGCATCTCCGTGTTAGATGCGCTCCCACTGGACTCAACGGGCTGGGAATTCGCACCGCATTGCACAAAAAATGTGTGCGTTTTTTTTGCAATGCGGAGTGCGAATGCACCGCACATATGTGAACCGGACACATTAAAAAACAATGTGTTTTCAAGTGTCCTGCGAATTGGATGCGGTTTAAGCCGTATTCAATTCGCATAGGTGTGAATCCAGCCTCACTCTAGGAAATCCCCCAATCCATGTTCGCACAAGCAGTTTCCATGTCAGATTTGAGAGTATGCATATATAAATACCGTGTACCCCAAATGAATTACATTTTCATTATTTTCACTTTTCTCTCTGTGTTTGCCATTGTTTGTGTGTGTGTTTTGTGATCACTGTCCATAAATTTTCCTGCTGATCCTACATTGTGATTTGTGGCCTCCCCGTGCACATCTTCTCAGCTGGGTTGCTTATGAGCAGTCCAACCTCCGTGGCGAGATGTTTATCTTGGAGAAGGGCGAGTATCCTCGTTGGGATACCTGGTCTAGCAGCTATAGGAGCGACTGCTTCGTGTCCCTACGCCCCATCCGAATGGTAAGGTTCATTAACGTCTGCTTTGAAAATATAAGAGAGAAAGACAGGGTACCCCTTTTTTATTTGAAATTTTTAAAATACAGCTACAATTTTTACAGATTTGGAATTAAAGGGAAACTATGAAATCATCACCATGTCTGTTTAGGGGTTTGAGGGGGTCAATAGGGCACAGCAATGTATGTTTAAGTAGAAAAAAATAAAACAGATGAATAAGCACATTATGAGCCTGTACAAGCAAAGGAACAAAAGTTGTTAATATGTATGAAGTTAATAATTTGGTCACTTCACTTTACAATGTCAAATCAAATGCACTTTAGTTGTTAGATATTCAGTACCTGTTAAAAATCCTATAAACTAGTTCACTACACACTATATACTACATAAACCAGATATGTTCTACTCCACAGAACAGCCCAGCAAATGTATAGGATTTTTAACAAAATAGTGCTGTCAGCAATGGTCATGTGCAAAGTGCAATAACCCACTGCAACCATTCTGATTAACAGGTCATCTTAATTGGATGGCAGGAGTTACTGCTCTTTGCACTTTTTCTTCTTTGCATTATATAGCCCCGAGGTGCACATAAATTACAGGCATACACAGAAATAACCAGTTCAAGAAATTTCAATATAAGGAAATTAAAGATAACATAATAGAAAAGCTTTACTTTTTATGAAGAGTAAATGTGGGTTCTAAAAGCTGGTGCAATGGTCTAAACATCTCCTGTATAAAGACCTTAGTATAGTTTAATTCATGCTTGTGGAGATATAACACCTACAAGATATTTAAACTGCTACAACTATGATGGATATGAAAATGATATATTAATATTAGTGATATGCAACATGAATCTCTTAATCTGATTGCTTACAATGGGTTCTGCACTTTTCGCATGAATGCTGCTGTTTGCAGTAGACCTACGTCTTTTTACTTTAGTCTTAGGGAACTAAAACCCTTGTAATGAATGCTGAAGAGCATCCAGCTTTCAGAAGTTTTCATTTGGTCAGAGTACGTGAACCTATGCACTTAAAAACCATTTAAGGATTAACTTGCAGGTTCTAAGGAGGAATACCATAAATCCTTAAATAAACAAAGGGAAGCTGTCCAAATCTCTAAAGGCTAAGGATAAAATTCAACCCTTAAGTAGCATTTATACAGTATTCATGTACTACTTTCAATGTTAAATGATTTTCCTTGGCCAAAGTTCTGTGACTCTGAGGTTTTTGATGAGTTTTAGTTTATGCTGTTCTTTCTGCTTTATGAACTGCTGTAGTCCGAGATAAAGGACGGCATTCTGGGATCAGCTTGATTTAGCATCAGAAAAGCAAGTTTATTTTGGTAGTGTGTCTATGTCTACAGTTGTTTTAACAGCCCACTGTTGGACAATATCCCAGCCTCAATCCAGCTGCCCAGTCACTGGCTCATCAGAGGAGGGCTATGTACAGAATCAAATGAGTAGAAAATCACTGGATATTAACCAAATGAAAGGCCATTCTATGGTTTAGGAAAAAGAAAATGTATTTATTTTCAAGGCCCTTTAAAGTCTGTAACAATTCTGGAATATGAACAGACAACAGCTTTTGGAAACAGAACAAAATTAAGAACTGTTTGACTATCTCCTAGCAAAAGTGTCACATTAGTATAATTTAAGAAAAAAAAAAGTAAAATAGGCACAAACTAAAAGAAAACTAGCTGAAAGCTTCTTAACATTCTTTATCAAATAATAATGGATTAGAGGAGAACTCCAATCTAGATAAAAATCTTCTTGAATTTCTAATGGAAAACAGTTTCCTTACAGTATATAAAGATGGGTGTCTGTTAATATGCAAATTTTCTGATCGACTAAACCGGATTGGTTGTTTGTCTTCACCCATTTTAAAGTTTATTGAGTATCAGCATGACCCATACTGTATTTGTGTTTACCCCCACTACTGACAGCTCTAACATGCCACACACCACACTCATTTTTTTAAATGTCTATGATTGCTCGAGTCAGGGTGACTCCACAAACAGTTACTTTTTTTTCTTTTACAAACAGGGTTACTATTTTCTTAAAATTACATAGGGGTTATTGTAGTTCTGTAATACAGTAACACTATACAAAGTTAGCTGATGTTAGCAGCTGACAGTGGCTAATAAAATATTTTAATAAACTGTATAAAGCTGAAGCCTGCACTACACTCTTTTTTACAATAAATTACTGAATAAGCCCAAATAATTGTTTTGGTAGCTTGGTTTCCTTGATAAATACATTTTCTATACCTTTGTCTGGATATCTACAGGATAGCCAGGAACATAAAATCACCCTGTTTGAATCCGCCGACTTCAAGGGCAACAAGATGGAAATCATTGAGGATGACGTGCCCAGCCTGTGGGCCTATGGATTCTGTGACCGCGTGGGAAGCGTAAGAGTACCCAGTGGAACGTAAGTCATGTATACTTATGTTGAATCAGACCAATGATAAATTCCATTCACAGACTAGGTCCTAGGGCAATAACATAGAAAATGCTGGACAGTAAACCCACAACGATGCATAAAGCTTGAACTTTACTTTTCTCAAGACGCACATGCGATGTAGGCCAAAAATCATTATTTGTTATTAGGAATTACCTTATTGCATTCGATATGTAGCTAAAAATGAAGAAGTAACTTGATTGCATAGACTTCTCCCCTATTCTAAATCTGAACTTTGTTGTGTCTAATTTATGATTAGAGGAAGTAGAAGCTGCATTTATAACCAAGCCCATTGTTCTGATCCACTGTTCCAACCAATGGTAAGCCCTTCTTCCCCTTCTGAATTAAACTTATCAGTATGGCACAGGGGCTCCACCTCTTCTACTGGAAGAGGCTACTTACTAGAAGAAGAACCCTGCAAGAAAACAAAGTAGGGGGGGGAAGAGGATCTAGCACAGCATCTAAACAAGAAACATGGCAATATTGTTTTGTGTAATTAGATATTTAGCAAAAAAACATTTAAATGACTAATATACGATTTTTTTAATACAAGTATAGTGTTTATAAGCATCCTATACTGTGTCACATCTTGCCTTTCTTCTTTATAGATGGGTCGGATATCAGTATCCTGGTTACAGAGGCTACCAATACTTGTTTGAAAACTGTGATTATAAACATTGGAATGAATGGAGTGCCTTCCAGCCCCAGATCCAGTCTATCCGTCGTATTAGAGACATGCAATGGCACCAGAAAGGATGCTTCCTTATCCCCACTACTGCCGCCTCCAAGTAAATCAAATGTCCCTAGCTTGACAGAGAACCTTCAGGAATCCTCCATGGAAAATGAACCTCACTACATTTTTTAAATCTACTCTGTCAACTCATTTGTTGTATATTAAATATTTACTGGATGTACTTTATGATGCAAATAAACACAATTTCTGAGGTAGAACATTTGACTGTGGTGTACTTGGAAACTGAATCAAACATCATCATATGTTGCAGTAAAAGAAGCTGGGCCATATGAAAAAACATTTCAGCCTACACAAGGCATTTCTCCACAACCTACATAAACCAATCTTATTCAATTTTATAGAGTAGAAAATAATGTTGCTTTAATTTCATTTTCTTCTCGTCTAGAGAATGACATATCCTGGGGGTAGGGTAGAGTTGTGTAACTTAATGCCCAAAGAACAATCACATGTTCACAGAAACACATTCTACATCTTCATTCATTCCTGGGCCTGGCCAGGTAGCACATGACACCTTCTCTCTGTTATCTAGCTGTGCCCATAAATGAAACTTTCTATGCTTTATAGTTATGTTTAGTGATGAGCCAAACATACCTGGTTTTGATTTGAGCAGGGTTCGTCGAACATTACTAAAGCTGAGGTGCAAAATCCAAACCCCATTAGGATCAGTGGGAGCCAAATGTTAAAAATTAGTAATGGTCAGTTTGTAGGCTAACATGCTACAAATTGTCAAACAAATGGCATGGGAGTGCTGGACACTGCCCTGGGAGACATGTACCAAAGCAAAAAAAAAAAAACTTCAGTTTGTCAGAGTGATTTTTTAGTAATGCTTAAAGTGAAACATAAAAAATGCAAAATTGCATTAAATAACATGCCAGGGAGATGTCCTGACACTGCCTGTAAATTGGTGCACCTGTGTAATGTAAACAGCCTGCTACAGCTCCCAGATGCTTTGTTCTGTTTGTGCAAAACAGCCTGGGATTCCCTACATCTATATCAAACCCTTATCCTAAATGAGGGTCTGATATAGAAGTTAATGGGGGATTCCCACAACAAAAAGCATGGAACACCCCCCCCAATTCATGCCAGACTATTCATGAATTTTAAGGGGGAACCCCATACAAAAAGAAAGCATTAGGTCCCCCCAAAAATCCATACCGGACCCTTTTCTGAGCATGCAGCTTGGCAGGCCAGGGAAAGGAGGGGGATGAGTATGCACCTCCCCTCTTGAACCACACTAGGCCCCATGCCCACAATTAAAGCGGAGTTCCACCCAGTTAAAAGCCAGAAGCTGACATTTAATAATCAGACACCTGTCCCACGATTCATCGATGCGGCCGCCTGCCGCTTCACTCCTCTCCCCCTTGCCTCCGCAGTTCCGGCATCACAAGTGTGTGCGCCCGGCTGTGGCTCCACAGCCGGGTGCGCACTGCGCATACGCGAGCCGCGCTGCATGTTGTAAAATGCGTGACGTGTCCCAGAAGATTGCAGGGAGGGAGGGGGGGGAGAGGGGGCTGCGGCACCAGGAGAGGAAGTGGGAGCTGGGTACCTATGAAAACTGGTACCCGCTCCCTCCCAAAAAAAATGATATGCCAATTGTTGCATGTCGGGGGGTCACCTGCACTTAAAGTGGAAGTTCCACTTTTGGGTGGAACTCCACTTTAAGGGGGTACCTTGTCAGAGGTAGTACCAAAAAATGTCCTCTGTGATGATATTGATTGTATATGGTCAATCGCCCAGTAGACCCTGTCTCTCTGTTTATAACAGCTGTCATCTGCTTGACCTCTGAAGCCACCAGAACGGACATGTGTTGGTGGTTGGTGGGCTTTTTTCTTTGGACGAGCATCGGGCATTGTGGGTGACGTGGATCTACATGACAGGACTAAATATTTGATGGTGAATTTACATTGTGAAACTTTTTTTTTTCATTAAAGGACTTTTATTTTTTTTTGTGAATAATTTACATGGGGTAGAGCCTAAGACTGTCAGGGTGAAACACATCTGAAGTTGGTCCAGATAGGGATTTGCAACATGGGTTGTTTGACTGAATACAGCTTACTGAACTGAAGAAAGTGGTGTCATCAGTGCGCAGCCCTTCATTCCTGGCATTGTACTCACATGGACCAAGTACGTGCCCTTGTGGCCGATACCCAGCGTACCCACAGAGGGAAGGTTTTGGAGCTTGGAACAGTGAGGCTTGTTGTAATCTCAGTAAGCGATATGGATTATGGACATAGCTGAGATGTCCTTAAGGTCCGTCTCGGTACAAATGAAGCTAGACTAAAGCCTAGTACACACGATCAGAGGATGGGACGAAAAAAACCCTTTCAAAGCGATTGTACTATTATCTGAGCATTAGTACACAGCTTTCAAGAGCTGATCATGGCAGTTCATCCGAAATTATCCGAAGGGACAAACACGGAAATGTATCTTTTACGATACCAGATCGTGCGATTTTCCTTTAATCAGTACATTTATCAACTGAAAAAAAAAAAAAACAGAAGAACAAAACTATGCATGCCTGGAAACGAAAGAATACATTACTATACAATACAGTACATTACATCACTTCCGAAGTTGTATTCTGTCATACAAGTATTTTGGTAAGTTGAGTAACCGCTTCATTTTTTATATGAGAATAGCATTCGTCCGATATTCTCATCGTGTGTATGAGGCTTAACAGATGTGTATTAGTTCTACGCTGTTTTATGACCAATTTGCAACAGCTATTTACAGTTATTAGCCAAGAGCCTTTACTTAAGCCTCGGTTCACACTGCAGCGATGCAGGAACCCTGCAAATTCACTGCGGGTTCCCGCATTGCATATCTCTGGGCGGCAGTTCACACTGCCATATGCGAACTCTGGGGAGTGTCAATACAATGTTAATGACACCCCCAAATCAGTATGCATATCGCACTGCGAACTGAAAACTCGCACAGGAATTGGATCGCATGGTGTGAACCACCATGCGATCCGATTCTGACCCTGCGAAATAAAAAGGGTTCTGTGTGAGTTTGCTCCGATTGCGATGCAAATTCAGCCATACAATCTCTATGGCTGATTTTGCAGCGCACCGAGATCGCAAATGGTTCACACTGCAGTACGGTGCGAAATCATATGCGATCTCTAAGATCGGAGCAGTGTGAACCCAGCCTAAGGGGGAATATGATATCCTGCTCTGCTTTTAACTGGACTTTTTTTAGTGGGTTCTGACAATGCTGCTGATGGTCCCTTTTATGTCAATGTTTTAAACTGGGCAGTTTTTTTCTCACTGTGTTTTACCCCCCATGGAAGCCTAGCACAGAACTGAGATTTAAATCTAGTTGTTTTTGTTATCGACCTGCAAATTTTGGATTAATACGGACAATGCTGCATTAAGTATGACTTCCCCATTTCCCCCACTCAGTTTTGTGTTTGTTAGGCCCCCATTATTGTCACAGGTAGTGTTTGCTTGTTAATACTTCCCATATAAAAGAAAGTGAAGTAAAGTAGATATTAGATAAACAATTTACAATCAGGGTAGTTGTGATAATGACAACTAGATAACAAAAGAAGGTGTAATCTGAATAATATATAGACAGCTGCACATCAAATTTCTTAAAGATGTCAGGGGTTTTTTTCAGTAGGTCAGATTCTGCACCTCTAGCAGTTTTATTTTTAAATAAAAGCTTTGTCAGCAAGACTCTCTGATCTCTTTCAAGAACAGCTATGATTCTGAAAATCTATATCTGAAAAAGCTATATTTCACTAAAAATACAATAAAACTATTAGCAGACACAAATACAATGTAACTCACAGAATCCCTGCTAAATCTAAAAGATAAAACTGAGTTAATAAATAAAAATGAAGATGAGATGAAAAAAATATACAGGCTCCAGGATCAGAGGGAGAGAAAAAAAGTTAAGCTCCATGCACACTGGGCTTAAAAATTCCAGTTCACTTGGCAGAAAAAAACGCTCATATAGAACATTTTTTGTACAAAGTTTAGATGAGTTTAGGAGAACCAGAAGGGTTTTTTTTCTGTGTCTTAAACATTGAGCTTAAAATACGCCTGTAATCGTCCTAATATGTATGGACACATAGGATAACATTGAGCTGCTTCTACAGGCAAAACACTAGATGCCTCCATGCACATGTAGTGTGCATGGAGCCTAAGTTAGAGAGATAACAAACTCCAATGCTGAGAGGATGAGGGCCCACACAGGGAGGGGAATTAGTGAGGGACGACTCTCTTTCTTAACAGATAATAGCTTGTAGCAAGGGAGAGGGAAGGAGAGCAACTTTCATCTGCTGGAGGAAAAGAGACACAATTGTCATCTGTCCCTAATCCCCCCTGTGTGGGCCCCTGTGTGTGCTCCGGGCCCAGTACACCAGGGCTAGTTGTACCCCCTATCAGCGGCCCTGCTGTCATGCATATTTAACTATTTAAGTATTGCCAAAACTTTTTTAACCACTTCAGCTTTCAGCGCTGTCGCACTTTGAATGACAATTGCGCGGTCATGCAAAATTGTATCCAAATGAAATTTTTATCATTTTTTTCACACAAATAGAGCTTTCTTTTAGTGGTATTTTACATTTTTCTATATAAACGAAAAAAAGTCCACTTTTTTTTTTCTTAGTTACTGTTATAGAAGTTTTCAAATAAATAATTTCTTCACACATTTAGGCCAAAATGTATGATATATATCTGAAAATCGATCAATCCTGATGTACTGATGGCCTTGAGGCCCAAAAAAGCCAGGACAATACAAATACCCCTCAAATTACCCCTTTTTTGGAATGCAGACAGCCCAATGTATTTAGTAAGAGGCATGGCGAGTTTTTTGTTGTCATTTTTTGTCAAAATTAAAAAAAAAAAAAAAATAGTTTCCTTCATACTGTCACCAGTGCAGTACAGCATCACTATATAACTTGTGTTGTGGGGATCAGGGACACTGGTGACAGTATGTAAGAAAAAAAAAACAAAACATAAAATGTATATTTATTTTCTATTTTTATTACATATCTTTTCTTTTTTTTTTTACAATATTTTCACATACTGTGACCTGTGCAATACAGTGTTACTATGGTACACTGGGTGGTGATAAGGATTTTTTTTTTTTTTTACACACTATGATTGCTTATAACAGTGAGTATCCCTGTTACAAACAACCATTTTTTTCTAAATTAACCACTTGCTTACTGGGCACTTAAACCCCCCTCCTGCCCAGGCCAATTTTCAGTTTTCAGTGCTGCCGCTCTTTCAATAACAATTGCGCGGTCGTGCGACGTTGTACCCAAACAAAATTGACGTCCTTTTTTTCCCCCACAAACAGAGCTTTCTTTTAGTGGTATTTGATCACCTCTGCGGTTTTTATTTTTTGTGCTATAAACAAAAAAAGAGCAACAATTTTGAAAAAAGAACAATACTTTTTGCTATAATAAATATCAAAAAAAAAAGTTATTCATCAGTTTTGGCCGATATATATTCTTCTACATATATTTGGTAAAACTATGGGAATGGATTTATGGTGTTTTTATTTATTTTTTACTAACAATGGCGGCGATCTGCGAATTTTATCGGGACTGCGACATTGCTGCAGACATGTCGGACATTTTTGACACTTTTTTGGGACCAATGACATTTATACAGCGATCAGAAATTTAAATAGCCACTGATTAATATACAATTTTAAAATTGTCTGTCTTTTTTTGTTTATAGCGCAAAAAAATTAAAAAAATGCAGTGGTGATCAAATGTCATCAAAAGAAAGCTCTATTTGTGGGGAAAAAGGACATAAATTTTGTTTAAGTACAGTGTTGCATGACCGCGCAATTGTCCGTTAAAGTAACTCAGTGCCGTATCGCAAAAAATGTCCTGGTCATGAAGGGGGTAAATCTTCTGGAGATCAAGTGGTCAAAGATAGCACATCCGCTAGCAGTGAGGGAGATGTTGTTGGCAATCCTTCTGCCAGTGGTCTGTTTCCCATAGCAATGGGAGCAGATTGCACCAAAGAGCTAAGTTGAGTGCGCGTGTGGAGCCCTCGGGACTGCACGGTGGGGCCCACTCCACTACTTGGGAATAGGAGTGGAAAACGCTGGACAGGTGGTTGTGGACATTGGCTCAGCGTGTCCTTCCTTTTTTTCAGATTACAGAGAAGGTGTACACTGTCACAGGAAACTGAGAGTTAACTGAAGAACAGTTGTAGTGCCAGTGTACATGGTGTACGTTATCTCTATGAGTAGAGTTCTTCCTTAAGGTCAAGTATTCCTCCATGGGAGCCACAGCCTTGTCCCAGGGCATTAATGAAGATGACACGGCACAAAGGTACCTCATGTGTGTAGTAGAGTGACCCTGTAACAAAGTGCCTAACGTAGCCCAGAAAAACCCACACGGGTTAGGCCTTCCATGTGATCCACACTTGGCGTTCAATGAGTTAATGGAAAAACAAGGAGGACGTGACAAACAACCCCACTACCGCCCCACCTGCCTACAACTTGTTTCAGTGACAACTGTCTAAAAGGGGAGTTCCCTCACTCTGTAGGCTTTTTTCTTCTTTTCTGTTGTAACTCTAGGACAAGATGTGAAGGGAAATTTCCCTCAAGAGGATGCAAACAGCAAAAAAAAAAAAAACTGACCTTACTCTATCTAAAACAAAAAAAAGTCTATAAATACTCATAAAGCAGACCACACAGTAAAATAAAACTTTGCAGCAGTCTAATCCTCCCCATCCACAATTTAAAAAGCACATGATTTGCTGTAAAAAAAAAACTTTGTTTTTTAGCTTTTTTCTGGTTGACCCACCTCCTGCCACCATTTTCCCCAGGGGAGAATGATGTAAAGCCTTCTCCTGCAGCTTCCAGGGATACTAAGTTCAAGTATATCCCAAAGGGCTGCAGGCTTACAGATAGCATAGAAGAAGGAAGGACCTAGTGCCACATCATCAAATTGCTGACTGCAAGAACCCAGTTTCATCTTCGTGATGATGAAGACAGTGAATATGGCAAAGTGGTACAATACAGGTGCTGGTCATATAATTAGAATATCCTCGAAAAGTTGATTTATTTCACTAATTCCATTCAAAAAGTGAAACTTGTATATTATATTCATTCATTACACACAGACTGATATATTTCAAATGTTTATTTCTTTTAATTTTGATGATTATAACTGACGACTAAGGAAAATCCTAAATTCAGTATCTCAGAAAATTAGAATATTGTGAAAAGGTTCAATATTGAAGACATCTGATGCCACACTCTGATCAGCTAATTAACTCGAAACACCTGCAAAGGCCTTTAAATGGTGTCTCAGTCTAGTTCTGCAGGCTACGCAATCATGGGGAAGACTGCTGACTTGACAGTTGTCCAAATGACGACCATTGACACCTTGCACGAGGAGGGCAAGACACAAAAGGTCATTGCAAAAGAGGCTGGCTGTTCACAGAGCTCTGTGTTCAAGCACATTAATAGAGAGGCGAAGGGAAGGAAAAGATGTGGTAGAAAAAAGTGTAAAAGCAATAGGGATAACTGCACCCTGGAGAGGATTGTGAAACAAAACCCATTCAAAAATGTGGGGGAGATTCACACAGAGTGGACTGCAGCTGAAGTCAGTGCTTCAAGAACCACTACGCACAGACGTATGCAAGACATGGGTTTCAGCTGTCGCATTCCTTGTGTCAAGCCACTCTTAAACAACCGACAGCGTCAGAAGCGTCTCGCCAGGGCTAAAGACAAAAAGGACTGGACTGCTGCTGAGTGGTCCAAAGTTATGTTCTCTGATGAAAGTAAATTTTGCATTTCCATTGGAAATCAGGGTCCCAGAGTCTAGAGGAAGAGAGGAGAGGCACACAATCCATGTTGCTTGAGGTCCAGTGTAAAGTTTCCACAGTCAGTGATGGTTTGGGGTGCCATGTCATCTGCTGGTGTTGGTCCACTGTGTTTTCTGAGGTCCAAGGTCAACGCAGCCGTATACCAGGAAGTTTTAGAGCTCTTCATGCTTCCTGCTGCTGACCAACTTTATGGAGATGCAGATTTCATTTTCCAACAGGACTTGGCACCTGCACACAGTGCCAAAGCTACCAGTATCTGGTTTAAGGACCATGGTATCCCTGTTCTTAATTGGCCAGCAAACTCGCCTGACCTTAACCCCATAGAAAATCTATGGGGTATTGTGAAAAGGAAGATGCGATATGCCAGACCCAACAATGCAGAAGAGCTGAAGGCCACTATCAGAGCAACCTGGGCTCTCATAACACCTGAGCAGTGCCAGATCAACTCCATGCCATTGCTGCAGTAATTCAGGTAAAAGGAGCCCCAACTAAGTATTGAGTGTTGTACATGCTCATACTTTTCATGTTCATACTTTTCAGTTGGCCAAGATTTGTAAAAATCCTTTCTTTGTATTGGTCTTAAGTAATATTGTAATTTTCTGAGATACTGAATTTGGGATTTTCATTAGTTGTCAGTTATAATCATCAAAATTAAAAGAAATATATCAGTCTGTGTGTAATGAATGAATATAATATTCAAGTTTCACAATTAGTGAAATAAATCAACTTTTTGATGATATTCTAATTATATGACCAGCACCTGTATGTGGAAGAGCAGTGGGGGAGAAGAGGACAACACAGTATTTGCAGGGTTTCTCCTTTATAAAAGATCATTAAAGGTAAGTGGTAATTGGGTGTTACTTTAATTTCATTGGCCAGAACAATAATTATTATAATTATAAATATTCTGGTTTAGACAGGTCAATTGTTATTTCTGCCAAAACGTCGCTGCTCCTGGACACACTGGCTGTGGGTTTTTTTCTGCATCTAAACGCCTCTGCATCTAAACGTCTCTAAATGACTATGTGCGCATGGACAAAAGAAAAAACGACAGATGCCCCTAACAGCCTTGTTAAAAACATCCAGTGTGCATGAAGCCTAAACCTATTCTTTACTATTTCAAATTTGCCACAGCTTGCAGAGCTACTTCCTGCATTCTGATATAAACTGACTTGACATCTGTTAAATATGTATAGACGATTATGCAATCCTCAAAGTCAGACGAAACCGCAGTGTGTCCCTTTTATTTTAGTTCACTGCTGCATGTTTCTGACACAGAAAATCTATTATATTGGTAAATTTAAGAGAGGTGGTAACAATCTGGAAAGTGTAATTTTATACCTAACAACTGTCTGCAGGTACCCATAGACTTTGATTACTATCCTATCTAACACAAATGCAAATAAAAAGTGTAGAGCAGCACCACTGTGCCCCTTAGTATGTCTTACTATGTGATAATAATATCACTACACAATTAAATAAAAAAGGGTTCCATTGAGATCCTTATAAAATGTTACCACATAATTATGTCAAATAAAATATATTACACTATTGCATATATGAAGTATTAGTATTGTGCACTTTCATACAATATTAAACCACAAAGAACAAGTCCATGACACCACATCAATGAGTGTAAATCATGCAAAAATGTCTGTCGGCTGAATCATTTGAATAGTGCCTTATCTAAACAATGTGAATATGCCGTCTTCTTTAGTCCATCCACCATTCATAATATTCTCTCACCTGAACATATGGACCTATTATTGCAAACAATAGGTCAACTGCGCCTTCCCCTTCTATTTCCAGGGATTCTCCAATTGCTCCCTCCTGGAGATCTCACAATTGGTACCTGTATGAATCAACACCAATAGCAATCTCCACTGGCTCCTCCATTCAAAAGAGAAAAACTGTCATAGCATTTTACTGCATAACACAAATCTCTTTATTAAAAGTAATAAAAAACATTCACAAAATACGTGCACTCAAAACAGCAGTGCACCACTTTAAAAGCCAGATATTGTGGAAGGTATGCAAAAGACTTATGCCTCGTACACACGGTGCGACTGTTGTACGACCGCACGTTCAACAATCGGCTGTTGGCGGTTGTGTCTAGCGTACTGACATGAGTGAAGAAATCGGCCAACAAAGCTGAATGTGGTGACGTGTTAGGAGCGCATAACAAGGAAGTTCAGGTGAATGTGATTTGTGAATTAGGAACACAGGTTTACACGACCGAGTACTTCCTGGATTCAGAGCATGCGTGTTTGCACTTTCAACTTTTGTTGGGCCAACTTCTGTACACACGAGTCAACAGTCGTACAACGGCTTGTTGGCCAACAAAAGTTTTCTAGTTTGCTCAGCCAACTTCTGTTGTACGACTGTCGAACGTCATCTGTTGTAATCGCGCACTAATGGTCGGATTAGACCATTAGGAAAAACAAGCATCTGTATGACCATTGTTGTATGACAGTTGCACCGTGTGTATGGGCCATAAGGAAGACAGAAAATGAAAAAGAAAAAGTTAATTTCATCAGGGCAATACATTCACCTTTCCCAATATTTTATTACTTTGAAATGCTGCAAGTACCGCTTAATATATCTCTGTTTACCATAAATTCAATGTTTCCCCACCTTCCTGTTTATGCTGACAGTGCAGTGCCTTTGCTGCACTGAAATCCCAACCGTCATTGTCAGCTCTGTCTGCTGGACTACAGAACTTTGCCTATCCCCGTTGCCCCTTGGTCCCACTCCATATGCATACATTGATTTATTTTCCCAGCAAATAATGCTGCTGCTATGAATGACTGTTCAGGCAAAATTGTACAAGCCTTGTGATGATAATACAGGGAGTGACAACAGCTGTATATCACTGCAGGAACAAGTTAAAAGAAAATAAAGCTGGGACATACTCTAGAGGGGGAGCAAGTGGTTTGGAGGTAAATTTGGGTAATGCCTGGACATTCACTTTTCATATTAGGGTTCTGGGGTTTAAGTGTTTGAGTTGGGAGGGGTTTAGGGGGTAGCATAAGTGTAAAGCATTGGTCACACTATATTAATTATTATTATTATTATTATACAGTATTTATATAGTGCCAACAGTTTGCACAGAGATTTACAATCTAAAGGAAGAGAGTACAATTACAATGCAGTTCAATACAGAAGGAATAGGAGGGCCCTGCTCATGGAGCTTATGATCTAAAGGGATTGCTAGGTGGTACAAAAGGTAATAGCTTTGGGGGGATGATCTGATGGACTTGGCCGAAGTACAATTTTGAGATGGAGGTGGGATAAGCTTCCCTAAATAAATTAGTTTTCAAGGATCGCCTAAAGGCAGATGGGGTAGGAGCTAGCCAGACATACTGGGGTATGGAGTTCCAGAGGATGGGAGAGGTTCTGGAGAAGTCCTAAAGGCAGGCATGGGAAGAGGTAACAAGGGAGCTAGGGAGCAAGATGTCTTGGGAGGAACAGAGTGGATGATTTGGGCAATATCTTGGGATGAAGTTGATGATGTAGCTGGGATCAGTGGTGTGAATGGCTTTGTATGTTGTAGTCAGTATTTTACATTTTATACGTTGAGCTAGTGGAAGCCAGTGAAGGGATTGGCAGAGAGGGGCAACAGTCATGGATCAGTTAGTAATGTGTGTAAGTCTGGCAGCAGCATTCATGATAGACTGAAGGGGTGATAGCCTGTGTAAAGGTAGGCCAGTGCGAAGGGAGTTGCAGTAGTCAAGGTGGGAGAACTAAGGAACTTGTCACACTAGGGAACTTGCCTCTTCTAACAACTTGCCAGCAACAGGATCACTATGCAAAACTGAGTATTCACTTGGTTCAGGTACAACCTTATTGATGACAGTGTTTTCGCCATGTACTGTGAACTGGTTGCTCTGGATTGTTGTTACTTTTCTCTCTAATTTTTTTGTTCTCAATAAAATGTTATAATTTCTGAGAACAAAAAAAATATTCACTTGGTTCCACACATCACTCCCTGGATGTCTGGGAGATCTATCACTCTATGCTAATAGAAATGCTGCAGAGTGTGACTCAATTGGCCAATGAGGGACAGCAACATGGAACCAAGAGACTATGCTCTGCATAGTGATCCTGAAGTGGGCAAATTTTTACTAGTGATAGAATCACTAGTGTTACATAGTGTAACCTGGGGGTAGTTCCGTAATGACCGCCAGACAGTTTATTGAAGCAAAAAGTCCATTTATTTTTAAGCAAACACAATCAAATGACAGCTTTCTTCAGCCAAAGTAAATACATAGTCCAGCATCCTGGCATTGATAACTAAAAACAGCAGGCTCACTGCTAGTCTCCGGTCCCACAGCTTGGTTTGGCTCCTCCAGAATCAGGGTGTCATGCCGGCCAGACAGAGGGGTTCAGCAGCCTGTGTCTCAGTTGATACAGAGAGCTCACGCTTGCTGTCCAGCTTGTGAGCTCTTTCTCTCTCACTTCCTTGACACAGGTGCACTGAGTCTCTGCTGCCTTTCAGACCTCCCACCCCCGGGTCTTAACCCCATAGGTACCAAAATCCTAGCGATCTGGGTTTGAGACTCTGCAATCGTCCTTCTTAAAGGGACCATGGCTCCAATATTGGGTGGAATGTACCTGCCTTCTAGGACACATCCCCGGTGTCCTGTACAATAGGCTTTGGTGGTAGTGAGTTTTACGTTTCAAAGGCTTGTTTGGGGATAAAGTGTTATAAGAGGGCGGTTAATAAGGGTCCATTTTGATAGTGTTACTTCACCTTTTCAGAAAAAAATGAAAAGGTGAACTAACATCCTACACCCATCCCGGGAACTGAAATTACTTCCGTGGGCGATTCAATTTCATGGTCTATACAGCCTGGTGAAGCAGACCTGAGGTTTAAAAAACATGCTTTTCTTCCCCTTCTTTCCCTAGGGACAAAGGGGCAGATCAGAGAGGTTCTGATTGATCAGCGTGGTCATATGTCAGCACTGACCAATCAAAACTGCTCTGATCCATGTAATCATCTCTAGGGAAAGAAGAGGGAGAACAGTGTGGTTTTCAAACCCCAGGACCGCTGCATCAGGCAGGGTAGTTAAACTGTATCAGCTATGGAGGTAAGTGCACTGGGGACTGGGGGGTTGGGAGGGTGTAGGATATTAGTTCAACTTTTCAGAAAAAAAGGTGAACTAACACTTTAAGCATTAAGATTAGGGTTAGAGGGGCATTTATTGAATAGCATAAAGGAGCATGGGCACTGCAGATTGGAGCCCTGGGCAAGGTGTGTTGGAACCCTGTAGACATAGATCGCTGCGTACTGTGTAAAGCAGTGGTCTGGCTCTCCAGCATGCTGCGAGCACAGGATATCTTAATACCTGGTGCAACAAATAGTACCTAAAAAATAAGCCCATATTTATTACTGATCACACACACTGACCTCATTACAGTAATAATATAGGATGGTTTCATTGGGCTTTAAGTGTTAAAGTAAATCTATACCCTGTAACAGTGAGGGGCCCTGTCACTGTGAGAATATAGGTAAATGTGACACAGGATTCACATTTAGGGTTAATGCGGCATTCCAAACTAGTGTTTCTGGGCAGAGGAAGTTGTGTATTTGGCTTTCTCCGGATTCTGTAGTTCTGGATCAGAACATTCAATCCTTTGTCTGGATTTGCTAGACACCTGCAGCCTGGCTGAGTACACAGGCATGTAGGGTCATTATATACAGAAGTCTGAGGATAGTTCAGAGCTTTCAGTTTAGAGACAGATCTTTCTTTTGGTGGTATTTGATCACCTCTGCGTCATTTCTGTTCGCCGCTATAAACAAAAGAAGAGCGACAATTTAGCAAAAAAAAACAAATTTCTTACTTTTTGCTAAAATACAAATCCAAAAAAATATAAAAAAACATTTTTTTTCCATCGGTTTTGGCTGATTTATATTCTTCCTCACATTTATTTGGTAAAAAAAATCGCAATCTGCGTTTATTGATTGGTTTGCGCAAAAGTTGCCGCATTTACGGATGATGAGAATTCATTTCTGGGGTTTTTTTTGTTTTTTTTTTACTAGTAATGGTGGCTATCTGCGATTTTTAGCGGTACTGCGATATTGCAGTGGACATGTCAGACCATTTTTACACTTTTTTGGGACCATTGGCATCTATACAGTGATCAGTGCTATAAAAATGCACTGATTACTGTGTAAATGCCATTGGCAGTGAAGAGGTTAACCTGGAGGGGGTGCTCTAAGGGTTAACTGTGTTCCCTGGGCGTGTTCTAACTGTATGTGGGCTGGCCTGGCGGGGGGAAGGGAGTGATCACGGCTTCCATATACAGGAAGCCTGTGATCATAGCCCTTCCCCCTCTATGAGAACGGAGATCTGTGTTTACCTAACATGAACCTCCGTTCTTTCACTGCGGGGGGCACATCGCGGGTAGCCGGCGGCGATCGAGTCTGCCCTACCCGCTCCCTTGCCCCCCCGAACACAGGGAGCGTGCCTCCGGCGGCACGCACAGGCGCTCACAGTGAGGGATATCGCAGCCGCCGTCACATGACGGCGGTTTGGGATATCGAACCAATCTGTCGCCTTCAGACTGTGGTCAGCAAGTGATTAAGGGCTTGGTAGCCCACTTTTATTAAAACGGCGAAAAGCAAAACAACAGTCCAACATACAGTTCACACGGTTCTCAGAGCTCTGTGAGCAGGGCTGAGTTTGGCTGTAGTTCTCCTTTAAGTAGATTTGAAATTATATCACTCTGTGATTACTTGGTTCTCAGGGCTCCACGAGCAGTAATGAGCTTTGGCTGTACTTCACCTTTAAGTAGATTTTCCCTCATCTCTTGTTAAAATGACCACATAAGAAATTAAGGGAAATCACCCAACCACAAAACAGAGAGCAATAAAAATAATTGGCAAAAAGTATAACCCCATACTTGAAAAAAATCTTCCCAATGGGGTCACAAACAATAATAAAACACTTGACAATTATTTTATTGCTATGCCAAACTTAAAAAAAAAGGTTTGG
>BLSH010183548.1:1042931-1056296 GCA_018402905.1 Glandirana rugosa
ACAGGGGAGTTTTATTGAGTCGTGTGTCGGTAATTACAGATTTGGCGACCGTTGTTTTCACTCATGTGGGGATTCACCTTTACGGGTTAATCGGTCAAAGGGAGGGGCCACAGTACACTGAGCGATCACAATGTTCCAGAGTTCACACTTACCCCTCGTCCACACAATTTAAACCAAAATAGCGAGAGTGAGAGAGTATGACCAGTGGCCTTCGAGTTTTACCGTGGAGTACCGTTTCTTGAGAGACTCCTAGACTTTTTTTCTTAACAACGAGATGTATTTCTACTTATTATATTTTGTCAACGCGAGTAATTTCACTTTATATTTAACGAGTTAATTATTTACCACTATTTGTGTTTAACTGGTCACTATAGGTTTTTTTCAGTTACTTATGTAATTCATTGACTTTTTTTGGATATCACTGGTCAATTTGTGTTTATCACCATTTATTAATTGAGCAATTTATATTTCACTTTAATGAGCGCAACTGTTTTATATTATTCATCTTTATGTAGAGCAACAATTCTTTTTTTCAGATCCTCAGAGAGTTCTTTGCCATGAGGTGCCATTTTGAGCTTCCGGTGACCAGTATGAGAGAGTGAGAGCGATAAAACCAAATTTAACACACCTGCTCCCCATTCACACTTGAGACCTTGTAACACTAGCGAGTCACATGACACCGGGGAGGGAAACTGGCTAATTGGGCATTTCCACTTAGGGGTGTACTCACTTTTGTTGCCAGCGGTTTAGACATTAATGGCTGTGTGCTGAGTTATTTTGAGGGGACAGCAAATTTACACTGTAATACAAGCTGTCCACTCACTACTTTACATTGCAGCAAAATGTAATTTCTTCAGTGTTGTAACATGAGAAGATATAATAAAATATTTACAAAGATCTGAGGGGTGTACTCACTTTTGTGAGATACTGTATGTAATATTCTACAAACGAAGTGATTGTAAAATGGTTTACTAGATGTCCTCCCTGTGTATTAGTTTCTGGGAAGTGACAATTTCCCCTTTTTCAGCTTCTTGTTTTAGAAAGTATTTCGTAACAATGCAATAGTGAAATATACTTTTATAAAAATATCCATCTCAGAATTCAAGTACAAATATCTCAGCATAGTCGCTGAAAGACATGGCTAACTCTGTGGCTGGGCATACACACTGCAAATTTCACCAAGAACCAGACGAAATTCACAATGTGAATAGCTCCATTGCCCCCTCCCACCCAACAGCCATTAATTAAAAAATTGAAGGTGCAGGACATTCAGATGCAGCCACTGTCAGGTGTTCTGACAGCCATCGACAGCAGCTGTCAGAATACAATAGTATATACAGTCTGGCAGGAGGGATTTGTCCATCCACACTGTTAGCAATGATGGAGGAATTTGTTCAATATTCTTTTGCTCAGCCTACCAGCTGAAAGAAAGAGATCTAACAGCGTATGGTCAGTTTCACTTTTCAGCTGTCATTAACATGGGCATTGTTAGGTTTATAAAAGACAAACAATGGCATAACAATAGCCAAGGCAGCCGAATTGGGTGCTATGGGACCTGGGGTAGGAAGAAGGATTAGGGAGTCTGTTAACCGGTTCCGGAACCGGCTCGCGTAGATTTAATGCTGCAGAGTGGCTGGATAGCGCGAATCGCCATCTATAGACGGCGGCTCGCACGTGCGCGGCTAGCGGGGGGGAGCGCGCTGCCGGCGGTGCGCTCTTGTGCCCCTGCAATCTCCAGTAGTATGGCCGCGGGTCGGGTGGACTCGATGACCCGCGATCGCCTGGCACAGAAAACGGTTCCCCGCTCTGTCAGGTGGTATGTAAGAGATCTACTGATCCCTGTCACTGGGATCAGTTAGATCTCTTAGATCTCTTAGAAGAGAGAACATTTCAAATCCACGTACATATCAACAAATCACAAAACACACAACATAATGACTGTGTCATACATATACTAAAATATTGTCCACATCATCAAACTTACATTGTGTGCAGTCACCCTGTATTCTGGATACTACATGGGTTTTACATTTTCTCTCTTCTTGTACAGTGTTTAAATCTTATTGGTGGTTCACAAATCCCTGATGAAGCCTGAATAAGGCAAAACATGTAGGATATACACCATTGAATTTTGCCACCCACCACAAATTTGTACACAGTATGCAGGCAACTATTTTGTAAATGTATTGCTTTTAATGTTGTGCAAATGCACACTTTTTAACATGTATCAATAAAGTATTGTTATTTTTTATTCACTGTTCCTCATTGTCTTAGGCACCGTCATAATCCCAATTCTTCCCCTTCCCCCAACAAACCTGACATAACTATCAGGGATGAGGTGCCAGATAATTGGCGTGTCACCATACCAATTTACCTAATCACTTTTTTTTTGGATATGTATTTTAGCAAAAAGTAAAAAATATTGTTTCTTTTTTCAAAATTGTCGCTCTTTTTTTGTTTATATCGGTGATCAGAAGTGACGCAGAGGTGATCAAATACCACCAAAAAAAAGCTCTATTTGCCAGAAAAAAGGGCACCAATTTTGTTTGGCTACAACGTTCCACAACTGCGCAATTGTCAGTTAAAGCGACGCAGTGCCGAATCCCAAAAAGTGCTCTGGTCCTACAGTGGGAAATCAATCCGGGGCTGAAGTGGTTGAGGAAAGCTAAACTATAAAATTTGTAATACAGAGTATTATGACTATTACTATTATACACTATTTATACACTATTTATTATTATCGCTGCTACAACTATACTGTACCTTTTATCCAATGCATTGGTCCCTAGTAGGGTACTGACAATGCTGACAGTTCTACTGCTACCTATCCTTGATGTAGGCATACGGTATGTTAAGATCAATGACCATGATTCCTAGTTTTGCTCCAGGACTGGGGAACCCTAAAGAGACGGCAGTTCCTGTGTGAACATTGTAAACATATGCATCACGGTGAGCAGCAATGACTAGAGGGATGCTGCACTGGGAAGAGGTGAATGATTAAAGGAAAACTACAAAGTACAGCTAGCCTTTAAAAAAGTGAAAACTCTTCCATTGCATATGCTTTCTGCACACAGTATACAGATATAGACATAGAGCTACAAAGTCAGATCGAACACATCAGTTTAAAGATTTATTTATAGAAAATGAAATAAAATTTATCAAAAACTTCTATAGTTTTCTTCCAAAAAGCTTGGATTGTATCATATTGTGCACCATAACTTTTGTCATCCTCCATACATTTTCACAGGATCGTTTGGACATAGTAGTCTGTTCCAACCAATAAATAACTTTTTGTTATGTACCTTTTTAGGATAGAATTTATCTTTGTTTTTACTATCAAAATTTAGATCAGTAAAATGATTTTCTCTGCAACCTGGCTCAGTATCATAATTTCCCTTATGCATGGAATCAGGAATCTCTAACCTACTTTCTGGTCCTACCTTATATAATACATTCTTCTGTTCAGAAAAAAAAAATTTGTTATAATTGGTTACATGCCAGCTAGCATAAATTATAGGAAACATTTTAATGTTTATTGCATTGGATTTTCATCTATGGCCAGGCTATACCCATATCTTTAAGTAACATATGCTCTGGCTTGGTTACATAATATAGATTTATTTCTACAACAGGATGGCGGTATAATAAGAACTGTATAACTTACATGCTAGGAAAGGTTTTTTTTCTTTGTTCCACGAGCTCCCTTTAAACTTGTCTTTTTTTAATAACTCTAAAACAGGGTAAAAAAGAAGCTGACGGATGTGCTTGTAGCATTGGATTTTCTGATTATCAGACACCTCTGAACGCAGAAGGGCCAAAAATATGATTTTTCTTGTAAAAAGATACAGCTATAAAAGTGGCTGTTCTTCAATATGTGAAAAAGTAATTATATAGTGAACAGGGCCGGCTCTACCACTAGGCAGAGTAGGCGGCCGCCTAGGGCGCACTGAAACCCAGGGCGCCAAGCCCCTGTCCATATACTACCCCAGCCTGTCCATATGCTACCCCAGCCTGTCCATATACTAACCTAGCCTGTCCATATACAACCCTAGCCTGTCCATATACTACCCCAGCCTGTCCATATACTACCCTAGCCTGTCTATATACTACCCTAGCCTGTCTATATACCTGCGGACCACGGCTTGCATGAGTAAGCAAGCCAGTGCTGCCATTATTTGACTTTAGGCCGGGTTCAGAGGCACAGGTGCGGGCCTGTGGACCACGGCTAAAGAAATAGGTAGAGAGCCGCTGCAAAAATCTCCCCCTCCGCCACCTCCATCATATATATGGACGGGGGAAAAGGGGGTGGAGTCAGGGGCGGCAAAATGAGGTTTCACCTAGGGTGTCAAAAATCCTTGCACCAGCCCTGAAAGTGAAAGTACAGAGTAGTGGGATCATATTTGCAGTAAGCATGGTCTTTCTTTGTATATTTTTGCACCCCATTACCATTTGCTATGATGGATTTGAAAATAAGTTATAACTATGATCCTACTTTATGCATGTATGGGACCACAAGGTCACTTTAAAATAGTGCCATCCTCATCCACCTGGAACTGATGGGATATCATAAAATGATGTATTCTATACATATGTAGCGGGTGCCCCGCTATATCTGCAGCTTTTGCTAAGCGGCCGCTGTAGATACACAGGCTCTAGAAGGGACAAATGCACCTGTCAGCCCCTGCGGTGGAACTTCTCCCTCTCTTGTTTCACAGACTGAACTTAAAGCGGAGTTCCACCCTGTTAAAAGTCAGCAGCTACCAAAAGGGTAGCTGCTGACTTTTAACAATCGGCCACTCACCTGTCCCTCATTCCAGCGATGCGGCCGCCCGAGGGCTCGCTTGTCTTTCCCTCCCCTCTACAGCACCGGCATCACAAGTGTGGGCACCTGGCATTGGCTTCAAAGCCGGGCGCTCACTACGCATGCACGCGTCACGCTGCAGCTTGTGAATGGCTCGGCTTATCTTCTGGGACCTGTGACGTGTCCCAGAAGATCGCTGAGGTGAACTTCCTTTTGGCTCCTCTGCACCTGGAAAGGAAGTGGACCCCCCCCCAAAAAAAATGACATGCCAATTATGGCATGTCAGGGGGTCACCTTCTCTTAAAGCAGAAGAGAAAGACAATAGAAGAAGCAGTTACAGGAGCCAGTCAACGGGACTTTAACAAGCTGCAAAGCATTCTGGAATATGAAGTCCCTTTACCAGATGTCCTCATAGCTTTGTATGGACTATGGAACTACAATTCCATGCATGCTCTAGAAGAGAGGAGAATAGATATTCCATCTTGATTGTCTGGGGAGAATTCAGTGAAAGTGTGGGAGAGGAAGAGAAAAGACCTAAGAAAGTGGTGCTGTCTCTTGGGTTTTTTCAGCGTACGATCTTAGGCCTCTGGGACCGGTTGTGACATCCAGCTTGAGAGAGAGAGGAACCCAGGTGCACATCCAGACGTACCTGCACCGACAGAGAAGCGTTCCAGTGTGAGGGGACCAGTTACCATAAGGAAAGTTTGCCTGTCCCAGGAAGTTAGTTTGGGCCTTGATCGATCACAGGATTGGGCGAGGGGGCTTTTGCCCATTTGCAGGAAATAAGGACACTGCACAGATGGAGTTATATTGAACCCTGTATACAGACATCATTGCTGGTAGTCATCTTGCTGACACTTGTAGAGCCTCATTATTCAAGGCCATTTAAGTAGAAAGACACTGTATACAGAGGTCATTGGCCTTTCACCCTGCTGAGGAAAATCTTGCATTCTTCACTTAATGATATGGCCAGTTATGTTATTTGGGCCTACTATCCAGGAATTTAAGTGCACCAACGAGATTAGCTAGCTGAAGATGCTAAAATGTATTTTACTTCAAAGAAACTGAAGTTACTATTACCATACGGCCTCACACTCATATACCCAGGGCTCTGTATATGTAGTGGGTGTGTGGGACAGCTAAGTTAAGTTAAGATATTGACTGTTGATTTGAATACAGTATTTGTTATTGGGCCTGTGGTGCCAGGAGACAGAAGAGAGGGATCGGACATAGAGAGGGTCAGTCTTCTACTCTCCTCCTGCCTGGACACATAGAGCCAAACTTGAGTAAAGGTAACCAATCTAGTACAGATTGCCATTTTTATGACTTTATTGTTATTAAAGGGTCTGCTCTGCTCTTGGGGTTATTCTAAAGTTCTGAATCCCTTGAAAGCAGCCTAAATGTACTATTAAGCTGTGTTGCTCATAACTTCATTTAATGTTCTTCTATTGTGTTCCTTGAACATATTGCCAATGGTTATTCCACAGAAATACTACAGTAAAGACAATTTGTTTTATAATAACGTGTGTGTTTCTCATTTACCCTTGCACTCACACTATTGCCAGGTATGCCAGAGGGGACTGAGGCTGTTATTGGGGTTGAGAGGCAGAGTAACGGACTGAACATACTTAAGCGGCTTCTGCGGGAGTAGCGCTACACATATAACATGAGGAAAATCAGCTTCTTTTTTTTTTTACTTAAAGCAAACCATCATCCTGTTCATCCAATTTTTTGAATTTCACTCCTCCCCCCCTTTTTTTTTTTACAGAAATGCACATATATATGTGATTCTGCGCAGCCAGCCCACACTGTAGCAGTAAAACTACAGTACACGGTCAGCCAGTGCTTAATTATTTGTAAGTAGAATATGCCATGTGTATTGCATCCTGCTACGTACTGTACTTTGTATATATTTGTTTGTTACTGTATTTGATTTTCATTGCTTTTTGAGATTGAGGATGACACTTTTTCCTTGAAACGCTTTGGGTTTACCGCCCCATGGTTTCATAGTCTATAGAGCCTAGGGAGTCTTTTACTAGATTCTTCACTCTATGTGGGGGCAGGTGATACAGGTCTCTGTATGTTATAGGCATTGTATTTCATATTTTTGGATTTTATATGTGATTAATAAAATTGGCCATTTTTTACTCTTTAATACTCTTTTTACACATTCTCTGCTTACCAACTAAATCCCTGGGGGTCAATTTCCTTTTGGTAATGCTATTTTGGGATGTCAGTTCATATTAGGGTTGGTCTTTTCCTCCCATTCATATTTACAATTTGAAACACAGGAGCCAGCTGTCTCTTTCAGGTTCTTACAGCCGGCCCCTGTTGACATCAGTAAAGAAGATAACGGTATGGGTCCTGACATGCAGCAATGGAGCACTGGATCAAGTAGTAGGTTGCTGGAATTGCTGGGCATGTGAATAAGTTAATTTAGCATACCACACTAAAAATATCAAGACGGATTTGCAAAACAATTATACTGGGGTTGAAGTTTCTCTTTATGTTACCAATACTGCACATGGATGAAAACTGGTATTCTCTTTAATTTGTTTCAATCTTATATTAAAAACAAGTATATTAAAAGTCCAATTGAAGCTCTGTATTTTTTAATTGGTATGCAGTCAGACTGCATGAACAGTAAAAAGTATGTACAGTATGTGCTTTAAAGCGGTAGTAAACTGCTAGAAAAAAAAAACCCTGCAAGACAATGGCATAGTGTGCTAGTATGCATCGCTGCACCAATGACGTCACTCCCGCGCATGCGCGTGGGAGCCCTCAGTTCCGGCAAGAAGCTCTGAAGGTCCGGCATACAATGCCGGACCTTCCGAGCACAGGCGCCGCTGACGTCAGTGGCTGAATGCAGGGTGAATATCTCCTAAATGGTGCACGTTTAGGAGATATTCATTTTACCTACAGATAAGCCTTCTTATAGACTTGCCTGTAGGTAAAAATAACAAAGCGGGGTTTACTACTGCTTTAATGTGTTCAAAGTACTTTATTTAAAATACAAGCTGCACTGTGATGGCAGCACGCTGGACTGCCACTCTCACATATGCTCCAATTGATAACACAAGGAGTGTGAGCTTTGTTGATTGGAGCACTGGTGCAGGTTGCATATTGGATCCCTAAAGATCTCAACCGCTTTGTGTGAGAGCAGTGGTCCAGATTTCAAGCATGCTGTCAGCACAGGGCAGCTTGATATAGTGGTAAAGCACTTTTAAAACACACACATTTCCATTAGTTTTTATGCAGCCTGATTGTATACAAAAGTAAAATACATGGCTGTCATTAATTACAGTGCCTTGAAAAAGTATTCATACCCGTTTAAATTTTCCACATTTTGTCAAGTTATAACCAAAAATGTAAATGTATTTTATTGGGATTTTATGCGATAGACCAGTGATATGCAATTAGCGGACCTCCAGCTGTTGCAAAACTACAAGTCCCATCATGCCTCTGCCTCTGGGTGTCATGCTTGTGCCTGTCAGATTCTTGCTATGCCTCATGGGACTTGTAGTTCTGCAACAGCTGGAGGTCCGCTAATTGCATATCCCTGCGATAGACCAACATAAAGTGGCACATAATTGTCAAGTGGAAGGAAAATGATAAATGGTTTTCAAAATGTTTTACAAATAAATATATGAAAAGCGTGGCGTGCATTTGTATTTAGCCCCCTTTACTCTGATACTCCTAACTAAAATCTAGTGGAACCAATTGCCACCAGAAGTCACCTAATTAGTAAATAGAGTCCACCTGTAGTAATTTAATCTCAGTATAAATGCAGCTGTTTGTGAAGCCCTCAGAAGTTTGTTCGAGAACCTTAGTGAACAAACAGCACAATGAATGCCAAGGAACACACAAGACAGGTCAGGGATAAAGTTGTGGAGAAGTTTGAAGCAGTGTTAGGTTATAAAAAATATCCCAAGCTTTGAACATCTCATGGAGCACTGTTCAATCCATGATCCGAAAATGGAAAGAGTATGGCACAGCTACAAACTTACCAAGACATGGCCCTCCACCTAAACTGACAGGCTGGCCAAGGAGAGCATTCATCAGAGAAGCAGCCAAGAGGCCCATGGTAACTCTGGAGGAGCTGAAGAGATCCACAGCTCAGGTGGCAGAATCTGTCCACAGGACAACTAGTAGTCATGCACTCCACAAATCTGGCCTTTATGGAAGAGTGGCAAGAAGAAAGCCATTGTTTAAAGAAAGCCATAAGAAGTCCCTTTTGCAGTTTGCAAGAGGCCAAGTGGGGGACACAGCAAACATGTGGAAGAAGGGGCTATGGTCAGATGAGACCAAAATTGAACTTTTCGGCCTAAAAGCAAAATGCTATGTGTGGTGGAAAACTAACACTGCACATCACCCTAAACACACCATCCACACCGTGAAACATGGTGGTGACAGCATCATGTCCTGGGGATGTTTTTCTTCAGCAGGGACAGGGAAGCTGGTCAGAGTTGATGTGAAGATGGATGGAGCCAAATACAGAAAAGAAAAAAATGTCTTAAAAGAAAACCTGTTAGAGTGGAATGGTTTAGATAAAAGCATATTCATGTGTTAGAATGGCCCAGTCAAAGTCCAGACCTAAATCCAATTGAGAATCTGTGACAAGACTTGAAAATTGCTGTTCACAGACGCTCTCCATCCAATCTGACAGAGCTTGAGCTATTTTGCAAAAAAGAATGGGCAAAACTTTCACTCTCTAGATGTGCAAAGCTGGTAGAGACATCCCCAAAAAGACTTGCAGCTGTAATTACAGTGAGAGGTGGTTCTACAAAGTATTGACTAAGGGGGACTGAATACAAATGCACACCACACTTTTCACATATTTATTTGTAAAAAATGTTGAAAACCATTTACCATTTTCCTTCCACTTCACAATCATGTGCCACTTTGTGTTGGTCTATCACATAAAATCCCAATGAAATACATTTACGTTATTGGTCACTTGATATAATGTGGAAAATTTCAAGTGGTATCAATACTTTTTCAAGGCACTGTATATTAAAGGGTGTTTCAAAATGTAATGATGTGCAAATGACACAACACACAGCACCTAAGCATCAATTAACTGCAGTCACATTAGGGGAAGACAAATGTAGACTGTTTTATAGGCTAGTAAACATCCCTCTTTAATTTATTAAAGAGCAATTCCAAGTAGCAATTAGTGAGCGGTATATTTGTCCTGAAATCAGAAAGGTCATTAAGTTTACCTTTATCTGAGTTCCCTGTATTCTACCAAACCCATTTAACAGACTCAGTAGAAAGAACAGAAGGGTTATTTTTCTTAGTGCCCAAGCGGTTTAAAGATGGCCACAGACAGATAGAAATGTGACCAGTTCGGAAGGGACCGGGTGAATTGCAATCAGTCTGGCTGTCAGAATACAATGTCCCTCTTCCTCCGTTCACCCCATTTGTGTGGATGGAGGTTCAGTTTGTTTACATTTGTTTTTTTTGTTAAACCCACTGATTGATTGGAAAAGGAAAAAAAAAATCTACGACCAACCTAAGGCTTCATTTTTAGCAAGTTCAGAAATTTGAAACATGAGTGGCCCTGCAAGCACAACACAAAGTTAAAGTGTTTGTTATCCCAACATTTCATATTCCTGATATGTGGCTGCTGTACTTGTTTGAGAAAGTATCCTGTTCTCATTGTATTGCTTCCTTTGTGTGAAATACCTGGTGATTCTGCCAGTCCCCCTGCTTTCCTATTAAAAACTGACCACATTAAGCAGGAGAACACAGCGTGGTCAGTTCTCTAGCTATGCTGAGAACTCAGCCTGCTCTCCTCCAATGATCAGACTTGTCCTGACATGCCCCTTCTGCACAGCCATTCACTAGCAAGCTCAGTGTGCTGCTGCTGGGGACCTGTAGACATGTCGAGGAAAAGCAATTGCTGCTTGGGGAAACCAAAAATTTTAGAGCTGTGATCTGAGTGCAGAGGAAGGACGCCACTGCAATCATACAGACTTTGCTGTGCTACAGACTGGTGTAGCCCAAGCCAACCCAGAATGAGCGGACACCTAACCAGAAGGACCACTGCTACTGCGTCTCTGGGTTTGGTGAGGGCATCTTGTGGCCATGACTTGTTGCCACTATTAGAGAAGAGCCCTTAGGAACTAACTGCACATTTACTTTATAGCTCTATTGCTGCCTGTAAAAGTTATTGACTGTTCTCAAGTGCACCAACAGTGTTATTGGGCCTCAACACTAGCCAGCTGAAGAGCCTGCACTAAGGCTTCCCCTTACAGTTGCTACCCAAAGACCCTTGCCCCTTCTTAGTTAAGAGGTACTTCTCAGTGAACGCTACACCATACCATAGTCATTTCATTAGAGTGCATTAGAGTGCAACCCAGTTGTAGTGTTATTATTCACATTGCAGTTAACATTTTTATGCACTCTTTATGGCAGAATTTGCTGATTCACGTGTTGATTACCACTTAGTGGTATAGAACCTGATCTTAAGTTGCTTTGGTATAGCTATTATTTTGTCTAGAAGACTGTATTCAAGTTTACCTCAGTTCAGCTCTCTATTCATTCTATCCAATTCAACATTTTGAGTTCATCTACCACTAAATGATCTTATGTCTATTTTCTGGTAGTAATCCACAGGCAAGTTAACCACTTGATCTGTGGAAGATTTACCTGCCTTCATGACCAGGCCATTTCTTGTGATACGGCACTGCGTTAATTTAACTGACAATTGCGCGGTTGTGCGACGATGTTCCCAAATAAAATGTATGTCCTTTTTTCCACACAAATAGAGCTTTCTTTTGGTGATGTTTAAACACCTCTACGTTTTTTATTTTTTGCACAAAACAAAAAAAAGGCAGATGATTTTGAAAAAAAACCAATATTTTTAGCTTTCTGCTATAAAAACTATTCCATAAAAAAAAATTGAAAAAATCTAATTTCTTCATAAATTTAGGCCAATATGTATTCTGCTACATATTTTTGGTAAAAAAAAAAAAATCCCAATGAACTTCTATTGATTGGTTTGTAAAATAAAAATTGCCCAATACTGCACTTGTGAAATTTGATGAATAGTGAACAGCTGCAACTTATATATGTGAGATAAAAATAAAGTAGAGATAAATAAATTAATTAAGTTGCGCTAAAAATAAATATAATTCATATTAAAATGTCCATATCACCAGTGAATCCCTGTGATACACATAATAAATAAATAAATATCAAAATGTCCAAATATTCAACGCTTGATTGGTGAAGCTTCAGCGATAGTGACATCAAAATCCTCCACCAAGTGTTCCACCACCATAAAAGATGTACGCTTACCAGAATAATAGGGCCCTTTGTTACAGAGGGTCAAAAAAGCATGTATTATGAACCGCCTCCATGCAATCCTCCTTTTTAAGTCCTCCGGGACTAATGCCTCCAAGCTGAATACTCTCCAGGCAGATTTATAATCCCCAGGGCATATAGACAGGTATGGTAGTAAAAAGAGATAGACACCAATAGCATAATATCATCCAGGCGAATTATTCACACACAGCAATGTACAGTAAGTTCCAGACTTCAAAAATGTTGGTACATCAAAAAACAACAAATCGCGGTAAAAGTAGCTCTCCTTGCCCGACCGGATATTTCTTTATTATGTGTATCAGGGGGATTCACTGGTGATATGGACATTTTAATATGAATTATATTTATTTTTAGCGCAACTCAATTTATTTATTGATTGGTTTGTGCAAAAGTTATAGCGTCTACAAATCATGGAATATTTTTATTTATTTTTCCTTTTTTTTTCTTTTACTAGTAATAGCGGTGATCAGCAACTTATAGCGGGACTGTGGCAGGCATTCTGACACTAACTGACACTTTTTGGGAGCCAGTGACACGAATACAGTGATCAGTGCTAAAAAATATGCACTACACTAGTGGTTCTCAATCTGGGGGTCGGGACCCCCTCGGGGGTCAAATGCTGATTTGCCAGGGATCGCTGGGTTGTTCTTAGATCCCGCGCCGCTCTCCTAGCCTCTTTGCGGCCACCCAGCAGGGCTGTTCCTGGAGTGGGATTGCCACGTCATCCCTTTAATCCAGGACACATATGAATTACACAGGTTCTGAGGCTAATTTAACGCAGACAAGGCACCAAGTGAGTTTAATTACTACCTTAATCAGCCACAGAACCTGTGTAATTAGTATGTGTCTGGGATTAAAGGGATGATGTGGCAACCCATTCCTGAAGTCCACGGTGACCCATACAGTTCACTGTATGACTCGGTTCAGCAGACCCAGTACAGTGATGGGGGGGGGGCTGCAGGAGGTTGTGATCGCTGTGTGAGGAGACCGCATCTCCTAACTGGTGACATATGGAGTGGTGGGAGCTGAGAGAGACAAGGAGCAACGCAGGGGGAACCAAGTGGACACTGACAGTAAGTGTCACTGATCCAGGCACCCAGCAATGTCACTGAACCCAGTCCCCCCCCCCACCACCACCACTGATTCCATCCCCCCAGCACTGCCACTGATCCCACCCCCCCCAGCGCTGCCACTCATTCCACCCCCCTTAGCACTGCCACTCAACCTTCCTC
>BLSH010183548.1:1069837-1094979 GCA_018402905.1 Glandirana rugosa
ATACTGCCGCTAGGCGCAATTTCCCCCCCGGAACACAGTGAGCGCTCACAGTGCGGGATCTCGCAGCCGCCGTCATATCCAACCCCTGTCATGACTTGACAACCACTTTAGCTTTAGCAATAAAACCTGGAAGCTGGTTTCTTTGCAGAATTGTGACTAATTTCCCCCTCTCTAGCTTTAGTAGATAAACCCCATTGTGTTTCTTTTTTTCATTCTAAATAGAAACAAATATCCAGGCAGCCTGCCAAATTTAACAGCTGTTAGATACATTAAAGCAGAATCTGAATCGGAAACGCTGTGTTTTAATATAGTGAGGGGAGATTAGGATCGGCTGCTGCTCGGCATGACGTGATTTCTGGTCGCCATGGCCACCTGGCGCCTGGGGATTGTCGAGCCCTGTTTTAACCACTTGCCGATCGGCAATTGACGGCGGCAAAGTGGCTCTTTTAACGCGGATCGCCGTCATATGACGGCGGCCGCATGATCGCGCCTAGTGAGCGCGCGCGCGCCGCCGAAGGCGCACCCGCGCGCTCACTGTTTTCGGGGAGGGCCAGGGAGCGGGTGCGGCGGCTTTGATTGCCGCCGGCTACCCGCGATGGCCCCCCGGAGTGAAGGAACGGAGGTCCGTGTATGTAAACACGGACCTCCGTTCTGTGAAGGGGGAAGGGCTGTGATCACAGCCTTTCTGTATATGAAGGCTGTGACCGCTTCCCTTCCCCAGCCAGGGCAGCCCCCATACAGTTAGAACACGCCCAGGGAACATAGTTAACCCTTAGAGCGCCCCCTGCAGGTTAACCCCTTCAATGGCATTTACACAGTAATCTGTGCATTTTTATAGCCCTGATCGCTGTATAAATGCCAATGGTCCCAAAAAAGTGTCAAAATGTTCCGACATGTCTGCCCCAATATCGCAGTACCGCTAAAAATCGCAGATCGCCGCCATTACTAGTGAAAAATAAAATAAAAATTAAAAACCCCAAAAATGAATTCTCATCATCCGTAAACGCGACCACTTTTGCGCAAACCAATCAATAAACGCAGATTGCGATTTTTTTTTTTTATCGCAAATATGAGGAAGAATATAAATCGTCCAAAAACGGTGAAAAAATGTTTTTTATATTTTTTTTTGGATTTGTATTTTAGCAAAAAGTAAGAAATTTGGGGGTTTTTTTTTGCAAAATTGTCGCTCTTCTTTTGTTTATAGCGGCGATCAGAAATGACGCAGAGGGGATCAACTACCACCAAAAGAAAGCTCTGTTTGTGGGAAAAAAAGGACGCAAATTTCATTTGGGTACAACGTCGCACGACCGCGCAATTGTCAGTTAAAGCGACGCAGCGCCGAATCGCAAAAAGGGCTCCGGTCCTAAAGCTGGAAATCCTTCCGGGGCTGAAGTGGTTAAAGGGCTCACTGTTGTGACATCAAGTGTGCATGAAGATTTTGAGAGCTATTGTTTGATTTGTTTATGGACATTTATCCTATGGACTTTTTTATTATTTAATTCTCTTGTCTCAGTGCATGAGAGGTAGCGCAGCCTGTTAGCATGTGAGTAAACTCCGTACTTTCAAAAAAAAAAATCCACTGCAGGCAAACGGCATAATGTGCTATTATACATCACATACTAGCACATTATGAAATACTTACCTTAGAATGAAGCCCTCCAGCAGTGCTCTGTTACCACTGACAGGGCTTCCGTCTTTCCCCGCTTTTCCTTCTGGGCTTGCTGGCTCCAGTCCTGTGAATGGCTGAGACACGATGATGCCACAGTTTACGGCACAGAGCTCAGAAGCAACAGCACGGGTATGCAGTCCCATCAGAGCACGTGTGCTAGTGAGGTCATGGCTGCATCCAGTGTGAGTATCTCCTAAACACCACAAGTGTGGGTGATATTTACTGTACCTACAGGTAAGCCTTATTATAGGCTTACCTGTAGGTACAAGTTCAAAAGTGGAGTTTACTACCGCTTTAAGCTTGATTGTCAGAGATCTGAGACATGTTGCCTTGTCAACTGCTTGACTTTAACCACTTACCAACCGGAAGGTTTTCCAGCTTTAGGACCAGAGCACTTTTTGCGATTCAGCGCTGTGTAGCTTTAACTGACAATTGCGCGGTCGTGCGACGTTGTACCCAAACAAAATTTGCATCCTTTATTTCCCACAAATAGAGCTTTCTTTTGGTGATATTTGATCGCCTCTGCGTCATTTCTGTTCACCGCTATAAACAAAAGAAGAGCGACCATTTTTCAAAAAAACCCAAATTTCTTACTTTTTGCTAAAATTCAAGTAAAAAAAAATATAAAAAAACATTTTTGTTCACCGTTTTTGGACGATTTATATAATTCCTCATATTTTGTGATAAAAAAAATCGCAATCGGCGTTTATTGGTTTGCGCAAAAGTGGCCGCATTTACGGATGGTGAGAATTCATTTCTGGGGTTTTTATTTTTTTTTTTAATTTTTTACTAGTAATGGCGGTGATCTGCGATTTTTAGCGGTAATGCGATATTTCAGCGGACATGTCGGACATTTTTTGACACTTTTTGGGACCAATGACATTTATTCAGTGATCAGAAATTTAAATGTCCACTGATTACTGTATAAATGTCATTGGCAGTGAAGGGGTTAACCTGCACGGGGAGATCTAGGGGTTAACTGTGTTCCCTGGGTGTGTTCTTACTGTGGGGGGGTTGGGCTAACTTGGGCATGAGCGATCTAACTGATCCCAGTGACAGGGATCAGTAGATCACCCATGCCCCTACTAACAGAGTGAGGAACCGCCGTGTTTACATTGGCGGTTCCCCGTTCTTTCCCTGTGGCTCGCCGGCGGACATCAGGTCCGCCCGAGCCGCGGGCACATTCCTCAGGAGTGCGGCGGGTGCGCGCCCAGCTCCCCTAGTGGCTGATTGCAGATCGCCGTCTTTTTACGGCCATTCGCGCTCAGCATCCCGACTGCCGCCGTGAAAACACGGCGTGCGGTTGGGAACTGGTTAAGGCCTCATGCACACAGGACGTTTTTTGACTGTTTTTCAGCAGCTGTTTTCAGCTGCAGACATTTTTTTTCTACAGTCAATAAACCTTCCATCATGTTATCCTATGTGTTCATGCACACACAGGCTGTTATCAGCTGTTTTTAGCAGTGACGTTTTTGAGCTGTAAAAAAAACCCCAAGACCCGAGGGTTTTTTTTGGATGTTTTTCAGCTGTAAAAACGTTCAAACACTTAAAAATGCTCAAAAACGTCAATCCCCAACATTTTTGGACGTTTTAGACCATTTGGGGAAAAAAAACACTGGCCCTTTAAAAACGGCGGTAAAATAACGTTGGTAAAAGCCTAACGCTTCATGCACACAGAACTTTAAAAAAAAAGTCCAAAAAACGTCAGTGGCTTATCAGTGATTTTTTTTCAGCTTTTACCAGCGTTATATTACCGGTGTTTTTGCGCATTTTTAAAGGGCCAGCAGTTTTTTGGGTTTTTTTTTTTCTTTCAGTTGATCTAAAACGTCCAAAAACATTGGGGACTGATGTTTTTGAGCGTTTGAACGTTTTTACAGCTGAAAAACGTCTCTCAGAACCTTTTGGTCTTGGGTTTTTTTTACAGCTCAAAAACGTCTGCTAAAAACAGTTAACAGCCTATGTGTGCATGAACACATAGGATAACATGATGGAGGGTTTATTGACTGTAGAAAAAAACGTCTGCGGCTGAAAACAGCTGCTGTTAAACAGTCAGAAAACGTCCTGTGTGCATGATGCCTAAACATTTGGGGGTTATTTACTAAAGCTGGAGTGCAAAATCAGGCTCACTTCTGCATTTCAACCAATCAGCTTCTAACCTTATTCAATTAAGCTTTGCCAATAAAACCTGGAAGCTGATTGGGTTCTATGCAGAAGTAAGACCTATTTTGCACTCTCCAGCTTTAGTAAATAAACACCATTGTCTCCTAGTTTTTTAATGCGCAGAACAGAAATAAATAACCTACATTTGTTTACACTGCATTTTGCTACAGGCATTTGTCTCCCCTCCGGCATTTGACTGGATTAGGAGATTTCAGCTAGCATAATAACTTTTTTTTATTTTTCAGAGTAGGAAAGGATTAGAACCCCTTTCAAGTTTTTATCGCTGTTTCTTTCCCTGTTGGTAGACTAACCCTATTTGTCCTTTTAACTATTGTTACAGAGACAGAAAGTCTCCAAAACATTTTATAGTTAGCAGAACAGGAGGTGAGAGGGTTACAGACAGCAGAAATAAATAAACAAACTGACAGGTTGTAACCCTTGTCTACTCCGTTCAAAAGTAAAGTTAAGGAGGAAGCAAATATTAATCTTAAGCTAGTCATACTTTTTGTGTTTTTAGTCTGATGCAGTATCCATATAGATAATTGATGGCTGGCACAAGTAAGCTTACACAATCATCACCATGTATTTATTATTATAATTATCATTATCCGTATTATACATTGTTAATTATCATTAACATGCAATTTTCAGATGTTTGCCAAGGCCCAGTCATGACTAGTTCTGTTTAAAGTCTAATTCAATTTAAATTGGCAGTTTAAATACATTCCAGGTGCATTAAAACAAAACCTGTTCAATGTCCTACAGTTTCTTTCTAAAGCAGCCACAGCCCAAATGGAAAAGCCTGTCCTCTGCCATCATCTGCAGTGTGGGACCCTTGCTCTCTGTGTAGAAACAGTGGTTCAGCATGCTTCCAAAATGAATACCTAGGCGTAAAGTGTTCTAATAAGGGTCCTGGCTGTATGGCTATTTTCACACTGAAATGTTTTTCAGGCACTACGGTGCTAAAAATAGCACCTGTGCAGTGCCTGAAAAACTCTCCCCAGCGTGGAAGCCAGAGTGCTTTTACACTGGGGTGGTGCACTTGCAGGACAGCAAGAAAAGTTCTGCAAGCCGCATCTTTGGGGTGGTGTGGTGAGCGGTGTGTACACCGCTCGTACACCGCCCCCTCCATTGAAAGCAACTGACATCGCTCCCGAAGCGGCTTTACACCCCCTTCTTGGGGGTTAAAAGCGCCCTGCTCCAGCCTGCATAGCGGCAAATTAGCGGCGATTTACCGCCCCAGTGTAAAAGTAGCTTAAGACTATTTACAAAAAAAATCTACAAATAATTATGATTTTTAGCAATCGATTGGTCAACCAGTAAAAAATGCTCTCCAAAATAAATCTGGACCAACCCACAATTGTAAAATGATTGGCAATCCTTTCAACATTGTGGGCTGGTGCATATTGCCTAGTAGGTAAATGTGGGCTGCTTTTTCTACTGTTTGGTTACTGAACATTATAACCACTTCCTTACTGGGCACTTAAACCCCCCTCCTGCCCGGACCAATTTTCAGTTTTCAGCGCTGTCGCTCTTTGAATGACAATTGCGCGGTCGTGCGACGTTGTACCCAAACAAAATTGGCGTCCTTTTTTCCCCACAAATAGAGCTTTCTTTTGGTGGTATTTGATCGCCTCTGTGTCATTTCTGATCGCCGCTATAAACAAAAAAAGAGCAACAATTTTGAAAAAAAACAATATTTTTTTACTTTTTGCTATAATATATATCCAAAAATAAAAAATAAAAAACAAATGTATTCATCAGTTTTGGCCGACATATATTCTTCTACATATTTTTGGTTAAAAAAATCGCAATCGGCGTTTATTGATTGGGTTGCGCAAAATTTATAGCGTCTACAAACTATGGTCATTGATTTATGGCGTTTTTATTATTTTTTTTTTTTTTACTGGTAATGGCGGCGATCTGCGATTTTTATCGGTACTGCGATATCGGGGCGGACATGTCGGAAGTTTTTGACACTTTTTTGGGACCAATGACATTTATACAGCGATCAGAAATTTAAATGTCCACTGATTACTGTGTAAATGTCATTGGCAGTGAAGGGGTTAACCTGCAGGGGGCAGTGAAGGGGTTAACTATGTTCCCTGGGCGTGTTCTAACTGTGGGGGGGCGGGGTTGACAGGGGCATGACAGATCTAACTGATCCCAGTGACAGGGATCAGTAGATCTGGCATGCCCCCCTCACAGAACGGGGAACCGCCGTGTTTACTTCGGCGGTTCCCCGTTCCTCCTGTCTGTAAGGAGATCGCAGGTCTTGGGCGGACATCGGGTCCGCCCGACCCGCGGGCACGCTCCCGCAGTGTGCGGCGGCACGTGCACGCGCCCGCGGGAGCGCGCCCAGCACGAGCCGAATGGGAGGACGTCTATTGACGTCCTCCCGGCATTTTAGAGCCGCGCTGTAGCCGTCATTCGGCTATAGCGCGGATGCGAGGAAGTTAATTACTAATAAATATATAGTCATACCGCCAGGACCTTATTAGCACTCACTGTTGTAGGAGATTTACTCCTAGGTATTAATTTTGTTCTGTTTTTAGGTGCTAGATCCACACCTTTCATTTGTGGTGAGTTGTGGCTTAAAATATGTGTTTAATTTCCTTGTCCTATGTCCACTAAGAACATTTTCTATTTAGTTGTTCAACATGCTTCTGCCACTGCTCACCAATTGGCAAAGGTGCTTGAGGTGGTAGTAAATCCTCCTATTCTTTTCAGCCAAGGAAGCTGCCATCTTGGCCTCTGTTTAATCTACAACTACCATGATGCTGCACATGTGATCAGCTATGAGACCAGCCATTGGATGGTTTGCCAGTTTCTTTAGAGTACAACGAATGGGAGCTTTACATTTCTGGCACCTGCCGGACATGGAACTGGTTTTTAAACTGTTAAATGGATGGGTTTACTACCACTTTAAGTTTGGTGATAGCAGAGCTAGAGTTTTGAGTCTCTGCATTGAGACCATCTGCTTCCACACAGAGAGCAAGGGTCCCACACAACAGATGCTGGTAGTAGATGGGCTTTTTTACTTAGGTCATGACTGCTATGGAAGAGAATAAACTGCGAAGACATTGAACACCTTTTGTTTAGATGCTCCTGCAATGTATTTGACTGATTTAACTGAAGGTTTAATTGGGCTTTAAAAAACAATTCCAGACAAGTGAAATCAATCTGTCTGTTGCTTCTGTTGGAATAAATGTTTAAAGAAATACCAGCATATCTGTCATGAGGAAAGTGGAAGTAAATAAGACCTCTTCTATGCTGGTAGCTCTAACTGAAGTGAAGTGAACCCTGCCCATAGAGTCACACGTCTGTTAAAACCTTTCAAAGCCCTTCTGAATGTGGACATAGAGAGCAGTAAAAACCCAGCATAGGTTCTAACCCTGATGTACTTTAGCAAAAACCGACTTCAGCTTTAAACTGAGTTTGGCTTTATTTGCAGTGGCCAGATTCTAAATGTTCCTTATGGTGGTTTGGGTTTGTCTGTTACCAGAAAGGAACACATCATGAGAAAAACATGGATGTCACTGTTTCTGATCTCTTCCAAAAATGTTACTTTCCTAGCTGTCCCACTGATCTGGTGATATGGCAATGAACAAGGATGCATATAAGAACTGCTGACTTTCCTGTGCTGCATAGTTGCTCAGGTTAGTAGCTCGAAGTATTGAAGGCAGTGGGTCCGCATGACAGCCAAACAACTTACATTTTCAGATGGAGGTAAACTGTGGATAACCCCTGCATTGCTCTCCTCTCAGGTTGACTTAAATCTGTTTTATCTTCCTTTCTTTTTTTTATTGGTCCGCAGTCAGATTTCAAATGTCCAATGTACATTAGATTCTGATTCATTGCTAGGGGAGACTTTTTATTAACTGTTTGAATGATCTGGCATTTTGTATGTGTATTTTGTACTAGTGGTCAGGATTGTAAAGCGCTCTTCTCCATCACTGACATACCAGAAAAAAGGGGGTGGGATGGACAGTGCACTACAGCAATGCCTGAATACATAACTGACCCCACAATTTACTAGATGTCAGTGAGTAAATCATTCTAAAGACCAGTGTGGTCCTCTTTAGTTAGAACCCCATCCAACTTTAACCCATTAGGTCAGGTTTTTCCACCCTACCCACTTGGAAACCGCTTTTTACCTCTGCCATGTGAAGGTGAAAGACGCCATAGTACACAGACTAGTGTAAGATCTGAAGCTAATGCAACATGACTGCAAAACGTGGCAGAGAAATGTGGTATCAATACTGAGTTGTGTGCGCAGGAAACTGTCACTAAGTGGAGTAAAGCTTCATGCACAGAGGTGTACAGCATTAATATTCAGATTCTTTTCTGCGTCTGGGAAGCCCAGGTGCTGCGTACAGTGTACATATACCTGAATGACTGTGTGTAGATGTAAGCAGGTGTATGAATGTATTCCCTGATCGCAGAAAGCCTGCACCTGGGATTTGCATCTATACACTATATGTGAGTACCAGTGTATACCCCTTGTACAGCTGTGCACAGCCATTTATGTCTATGGGTGACTGCGTGCAGTTTCTGCGCATGGAGAAAAACTAGAAGTTTTTTGTATGTAGGTATCTAATGTGCCTGTGTCCTAGGTTTGGTCAAGTGACACCAGCAGACATAATAAAGGAGGATATGGGGTCCTGTCACCTCTGTCTCCTAGCATGTATGTCATCACCTTGCATGTAGCTACCAGATTCCGCATTGCATTTCACATGCTTCCCTATGTAATTATGCAGGAAAATTCAAAGACAATTGAGGAAACCAGACCATGCCAAGCTTGAGTCATGCACTTACACAAACCCAGTTCAGTTTGTGTTCATTTAGAAATACCTAAAGTGATGCAGAATACTTGAACTTTTCAGCAGTTTACATGATTGCGGGTTGGGAAACATTAAAATGGTTTGTATACTTCTATCTAAGCAACCTTTGCTGTCTGGTAGTTATGGCAATGATTAACATCATTTTTTGTTAAGTGTCAATAAACCCACATCATAAAAAGCTATCAATAAATGGTGTATTAAATGCTGTTCATACTAACACTGAGATTTGATTCTGTATTTTGCAAAATAATATGGTTGATCCTGCTGATCGCTAGCTCTACCTTTTGTTCATATCCTCTATTCAGCTAGGAATTTTGTAGCTGTGGTGGCAACTCTGCACATGCTCAGCTTTCAGTGAGTTTCTATGCTGAGCATTTCCCCCCTATCGCATCTGAGCAACCTAGGTGACTATAGAGTCACACATGTGGGTGTATACACAGTGGTAAATGACAGCCCACTTCCTCACCACCTCCATGCCCACTAACCAGCTAAACACAATGGGGGTGGGAAATTACATGTAGATTAATGGTGGCTTCTCTTCCCTCTTATTCTAAGACACAGGCTGGAGGGCCATGACAGCCTGTGACTGGCAGAAATCCGCCCACACCATGTTATTTCCAGAAAATAATAGATTTGATTTCAAATATATATTCATATTACAATATAAAACAGTTTATTTATATTATTTATTTTTACTCTGTATTCCAAAAGTTGTTTTTTTTTTTTATGTATTATATATTTCTGCTCTCAGGATAAAGGACGATGAAATATAAGACTGCTGCCTACCCAAAAACCTTACAAAGTAGGGTATAAAAAGATGACAAATAGAGGGAGATGGCGCTGTCTTCTAATAGTAGTTCCTATAACCACATGTGTGATGAAAAAAAGCGTATACCAGTATGTGCAAAATAATTAAAATGGTTCACTATGTTAGTATGCCAATATACAAAAGTGCAGTGTGCAAATAAAGTGAAATATGCAGGAAAAAATCATGTGTACAATGTACAAAAAAACTTTGTATTGCACTTTATTTGTACATTGTACGCATGATTTTTTCCTGCATATTTCACTTTGTTGCACATTGCACTTTTGTATATTGGACACATATTCAGATAAGGAAAAAAATATATATATATATTTATTCTCCCTGACATAATGTCTCCCTGACATAATTAGTACTAGCATAGTGAACCATTTTAATTATTTTGCACATACTGGTATACGCTTTTTTCATCACACATGTGGTTATAGGAACTACTATTAGAAGACAGCGCCAAAAGTTTTTTTTTGTTTGTTTTTTATTTTGAACTTGTGACCAGCAGCAGAGTGCTAGAATCTCCTCCTGCTTATGTTTCCCTGCAAACAGGCTGGGTGAGAGCTGGGTCATGTGACAGCCGTACATCACACAGGAAAAAGGTACTTGGATGGTTTTTGGGTCTTTTTTGTATCTGTTGGGAAAAATGTACTGAGATTTTTTTTTTCTTTAAATAATTACAGTACCATCATCCACATACAGAAATAGAAGGCATAATGTGAATTAAACAGTGTATGTTTTGTATCACCTTAAGTATAGTGTTAGTGGAAGGGTCAGGTTATGCAGATTCTTGGCCCAGACCAGTGGCCTCCAAACTGTGACCCTGGTACCAGATACCGCCCTGGTGCCTTGATCCGACCCCTGGTGCACTATTCCTCCTACTGATACGAGACACTATTCTGACAACAATGGGGCATAATTCCTCCCACTAACACTAAACGTACAGGGGGACCTCTAAGGAACACATCTATGTATAGTGACTGCACCTCATTCCCTAGAGTATGGTTTAGAACAAGCAAGTAGACCAAAAAGGGTGGAATATGAGAATGTTTGCGTTGCCACATAAAGAAAAAAAAGGGGATAATGACACAATATAAAATCAAACAATTTTAATGATGCATCGTTAAAATGAGTAAGACACTTAGCAAAGTGACATGAATAAAATCACGGCAATGATTCTTGGATTCAGTAGTATTACAGTGGTGTGTATGAAGGTAGTCCCGACATGTTTCGCTACAGAAATAGCTTCATCAGGGGACAGATGATAAAACACTAAGATATAACAAAGGAAAAGACACAATGAATAAGCATATCAATGTTACGTAAACAGGTAAATAATAATAGGGTGTATTCGTTTATTACATATGTATATAAGTTGCTGGACATTGTGGCTGGGCATCAACCCATGTTAATATCGAGTCTTACCCAGTGCAGCTGGGATAGGAGCTCCAGTCTCACCCCAGGTGGCACTGCCGGCAGGTAAAATCAAAAAATGCAGCAATATCTAAATGTTAAACCACAAAAGTATATGGAGTGAAAAGGAAAAAGGAGAAAAAAGAAAAAAAGAGAAAATGTGTGTAGTAGTAGTCGCCGCAGGGTAAGAATGATAATAGAGTGGGCTTGTAACCACAAGCTCCAGATAATATAATAAAGTATACAAGAGAACTTACATTGCAGTATGGTTTGAAGAATATGGTAAACCAGAGCCAGAAAGCCAAGATTGAATTTGGACAAATCCGCACTGGAAGGAAGTGAAGAAAAATGAGGGCATCAACAAGCAGTGTGATAAGGAAAAGACAACCAGGTCATGTAAACACAGGGCGGGGGCAGGTGACAGGAGAAATGAATATGCATGCGTGCGTCACTGATGCAGTGTGGGAAACTGGCATCAGATAAGGGCATAAGGCCGGATCCCTGTATACACTGCAGGAGGGGCCACATCATGCAAAAACGAAATCAGAACATCAATAGTAGGAGAATAGAAAAAAGGTGGAAAGAATAATATGAATGTCCATGCGTGCGTCACTGATGCACTGTGGGAAACCGGTATCTGACATAGGCATAAGGCCGGATCCCTATATGCACTGCAGGAGGGGCCACAACATACAAAGACTAAATCAGGACATAAATAGTGGGTGCATATGAGAAAAATGGAAGGGATAAGTATGAACATGTATACATGCGTCACTGATGCAGTGTGGGAAACCGGCATCTGACATGGGCATAAGGTCGGATCCCTATATTACACTGCAAGAGGGACCACTGGATACAAGGACTAAATCAGGACATGAATGGTAGGTGAATAGGAGAAAAGTGGAAAGGATGAGTATGTCAGCTGTAAATGGGATGTGGGACAACGGGATCGGACATAGGCATGAGGCCCAGTCTCTATTGTGCATCGCAGGATCCGGCCGGCACAGTATGATCGATGGGTGAAATAAGGAGAGCACAAACAGAGTATGGGCCGGCTAACGCAATATGGATGGGCAAGGTGCCGCAAGGATCATGGGCCAATGTCACATAAGGCTGCAAACAGTAAGAGCCGCAGGCTGTGATGCGATCTAAAAGGCTAACCACAGAGCTGCTTGAAACATGAGACAGTGTAAAGGCCTATAGGCTACAGGAGATGGAAAAAAACAAGCATGGATGATTACCACATGTGATGGCGTGTCATGCATGGCTCCTAGGATCTGCTCAAAGCCCTGGGCATGCTCAGACCCTCAAATAGATCAACAAAGGAGAGGGGCGGGCCAATGTATGATGGTACGGTCACATGTGCTAAAAGGCACAAATGTCCATCGCGCTGTGAAGGCCAAAAAAGGCATTGGGAGGGCGCAGGACTACATTGCCCAAGAGGCATTGCGTGATGACGCCGGAAGGTGGGAACTTAAGACGAATCCAGGACCAATCAAAGCGACTGGGTGAGAATAAAGGAACAAGAGAAATGGAGAGATAGGAAATAGCTGGAAAACAGAAAGGGAGAGGAAAGATACACAAGGGGAAAAAAAGCGTGCAGGTTAACGTTATAGAAAGTAGACAAGTGACTAAATACATATACCTGGGTTGGTGCAATAGAAACTAGGGGACGGGGCTGGAGTGACACATTGCTGCATATCTGGGGAAACCGGACTAAACAAGGGAACAGCTCACGACAATGCCTCAGCGCTCATGAACAAGAAAAAAATTACAAAGAACATAGGTGGATAAATATACCTACTAAATTAAACATAACATAAATCCAATATACAACCATGACAAAATCAATACGGATAACAAGATGGAGAATAAAAAGATAAAACAAAAATAAACAATGAAAAACATGAATTAGGATAAGGATGGCTTAATTATTACAATACAAAAGGATATGGGGTGGGAGGAGTAAAAAAATAAAAAAATAAGAAAAAAGAAAAGAAGAAAAGGGGGGGGAGAGAGGGGTCCTGGGGGGGGGGGGGGGAGATGACGGAAAGTGAGAATAAGTTATAGTAAAGGTCTAAATCTGACAAAGTCATTAAGGCCCGGAAAGGTAGCAACTCTAAGTTTATGTATCCACCGAGATTCTAATTGCAACAGAGTTTTGTCCACGTCGCCGCCACAAATGTGGATGGGGACATGTTCAAGCGCATGGAATTTGATCAATTTAGTGTTAAATTGGTGGTAAATGGCTGTGTCTATTGATTGCTGTTTCCATACGTCTCTTGGGAGTTGGTGCTAGATGGTCTTTGATGCGTTTAATAAACGGAAGTTTTGTTTTGCCAATGTAAAATCTGCCACATTTACATGTTGCAAGGTAAACAATGGCAGCTGTCTGGCAAGTGACCTTTTTTCTGCTTGTAAGTCGGTCACCATCCACATGAAAATGTTCCATTAGTTTCAGTGTGTAAAATCTGAGTTTTGTCAAAGTGACTTTTGACAAGTTTATCCCATAGGGAAGGGGCTCGTCTAAAGGTGATTTCAGGGTGATTATTGATGTGTTTCCCAATAACTGGATCAGAGGTGAGTAGAGGCCAGAATCGGGTCACAATTTGTCTAATCTTTTTGTGTTGCCTGCAGTAATCGGTAATAATACGGGTGGTTTGATTAGTTGATTTAGATTTCTGATTAAATAGTAGCTTGGATCTGGATTGTCCATAGGCTCTATTGTATGCCCTTTTAAGGCATGAGTTACTGTAGCCCCTGGATCTAAACCTAGAATAAAGTTCTCTTGCTGACTTTTTGAAGTCAGCAACGTTACTACAGTTCCTACGCAATCGTAAATATTGACTGTAGGGAATGCTATTTATTAGAGATTGAGGATGGCTACTAGATGCATGTAATATTGAATTTGCCGCAGAAGGCTTTCTAAATAGGGAGGAGCCCACATTTCCATCAGAATCAATATAAATTTCAATATCCAGAGAATTGATTTTGGTTTGATGACAGGTCATTGTAAATTTTAAGATTGTAGTCATTAAGCGATAGAGAATCCACAAAGGCAAGAAGTTGATCGTGTGATCCAGACCAAAAGATTAGTATATCATCTATATATCTATGCCAGGAGACTACTTGGCAGAAATACAGGGCCATATCGTCCTGGGCATAGAGTTCTCTCTCCTGCTACCCCAGGTACATATTGGCGTAGGATGGGGCACATTTGGTCCCCCATCGCTACGCCCTGCACCTGGAGGTAGTGGGAAGAGCCGAAAAGAAACACATTGCGTGTTAGAATATACCACAATAGGGAAAGAACGAAAGCATTGTATTTGAGAGATGTGGTTTCTCTCTGTCGTAAATACTGTGCGACAACCTGAATGTCCTTATCGTGGGGTATGGCGTTGTAGAGGTACTCCACATCGATGGTTACTAACCAGGTTGGGCTGGAAAAGTTGAGACCCTCAATCATTTTGAGTAATTCTATGGTGTCCTTTAAGTAAGATGGAAGGGAGACCACATGAGGCTGTAAGTAATCATCTACTAAACAGCTAGCGTTTTTCTGTTAGACAACCACATCCTGATACGATCGGACGACCAGGGGGGGTCAAACAGATTCTTGTGTACTTTCGGAAGAGCGTACATTGTTAGGATTTTAGGCTCCCTAATGTTTAAAAAAATGTAAACGTCTTTCCCTACAACCCCAGAATGATAGGCTGAGGCAGTAATGTCCCTGAATTCTTGATGGAAAGCACTAATTCTTGTTTTAGATACAGGTTTGTACCATTCCCTATTGTTAAGTAGCTTCATGCACATTTGCTCGTAAAGGGGGGCATCCATCACCACTAGATCCCCCCCCCCCCCTTATCAGCAGGTTTAATAATCCATTACAATCTTGTTGTAGGGATCTAAGTGCCTGAGTCTGAGATTGAGAGAGGTTTTTAGGGACTTTTCTGCTCAAAGAGAGTATGTCAATTTTGGCCATCGTCTGATGAATGAACGCCCATAGAGTGGGGTTCTGAATCATTCTGATTTTTGGTTGAACTGGATGGACTTGTGTCTTTTTTCAACCTGACTAACTATGTAACTATATAGGAAATGCACGTGATTTAGGTTTGAAAAGAGTGGTGGAGGGAATATAGAGTCTGAGGAAGGAGTGGTCCGGGGAGGGGTAGGTTCCCCAGGGATTTCCTCGCAGTCCGCATTCGCCTCCACCCAAAAATCCATTAGGTCACCCAAGGCTTGGGTTTCCCTAAGTGAAAGGGCAGGATTAGCAGAGGATATTGACCAGCAGAGACGTTAGTGGATGGGGATGGTTTATCAAATAGTACCTTGTATAATAATCTACGGGCAAAAATATGCAGGTCTTTAATCACCATAAACTTATCTATGTTGTTCTCTGGACAAAAAGTGAGGCCAAGTTGTAACACATGTACTTCATCAGAAGTCAACAGACGAGAGGACAAATTAATGATAGCTAATTGGTGATTCTCTTGGGTTCCTTGGTGGACAAAGCATCCGGACCCAAAATCGGGTCCGGATGCTTGGGGAAAAAATATGGGTGCCAACCAAGAATCCGTGGTTGTGGTAGTAGTGAGATTATCTGAATTAGTCGGTGAGTCACGTACCTTAGGCGTTGCAGCAGTGGTACGAGTAGACGGTAAGGAGGAAAGAGGGAAAGTGCTGGTGGAAAGAGGTGCAGCGGCGCCAGGTGTGGTTTAGGTGTTGGTTGAAACAGTGAAGGTGACCAAATGGACGAGTGTTTGGGGCGTGCCCCTGGGTGGCGTCGTTCAGATCTTGATTCCGTAGTGCGACAGCGAGGGTCCGCAAAGCTGGTGTCTGAATCATTTTTCCGTTTCTTTGAAGATCTAGTGTTGGAGAAGTTGTGATATGTTGTGGACTGGCTACAGGAAATGGAAGAAGCAGAGGAAACAACATTAGTGGTAACATCATCCTCTTCAGATGGGTTTTCCGCATTGAAATTGTGGAATGGTCGAGGGTGAGAAGATGAATTCCATTTATAGGCATATCCATTATCGTGAGCAGCTTTGTCTCTTGTGAACTTATTTTCTTTGTTATTCATGACAGTGAGGGCATAATGCTCAATATATTTATGAAGGTCTTGTAATTTCTTAGAGTAAGTATTAGATGAGACAGAGACAAAAACATGATCGGACAACCATTTTTTGATAGATTTGTCCACTTCAAGTAATTCAAGTTCGTATTGATCACAGAGAATGGACATCATTTGTGTGGAACAAGATTGTAAATTTTGCTCCCATTTGATTTTAATGTTTTCATCAATCTTTTTGAGATTGGGAAATATTTGGACACATAGTCCCCATGGGGATATATGGTGCTCAATATATTTCTCGAAATATTTGTTATGCCAAACAATACGTGTTTTACGTTCAAGGAGGCGTTGTAATCTTCTGAAAGCCCTCTCCCATTCCACATCAGTGAGTTCAGATGAGTTTTGTGTCTGTTGGACCTTGTCCATTAGGCTGTCCCATGCCTCCCCACAAAAGTCAGCCATGTCAGAAATCCCTAGGTGTGTGGGGGGGGGAGGCAGTAAAGGTTAAATAACGTAAATAAATCATACAAGTGTTAAACAAAAAAAACAGTAGACATAAAGTTCAAAGACACAAACAAAAGAAAAATGGCAATTTCAAAAAAGAGACACAAAATCTATGATGCATTATAGTGTGAACCAGAGGTCAACGGGATGGGGTGTAGTAAGACACCAAAGTAAATGGACAGGGGGATCTCTAAGGAACACATCTATGTATAGTGACTGCACCTCATTCCCTAGAGTATGGTTTAGAACAAGCAAGTAGACCAAAAAGGGTCTACATGTGGAATATGGGAATGTTTGCGGTGCCACATAAAGAAAAAAATGGGATAATGACACAATATAAAATCAAACAATTTTAATGATACATCATTAAAATGAGCAAGACACTTAGCAAAGTGACCTGAATAAAAACTAAACGTGATGATGTACTCCCGTTGATGCTAGGAAAATGTCCACTTCCCCTGGCCACAGTCTGGCCCCCCTGAAGTCTGAAGAACAATAACTGGTCCTTTGTTTAGAAGGTTTGAAGACCCCTGGTTTAGACACTAAGCAAAGTTCCATTCAAAAATTTCACAAAGATCTCGGGTATTCATCCGCTGGGAGCCAGAAGAATCTTCTTTTTTTTTTTTTTCTCTCTGACTGTACAGAACAGCATATCCAAAAAGTATCTATAAAAAAAATACCCAGTATATTTATTTGTTCTGGTCTTTCTGTAATTTTGACACTTTTGTCATTGCCAGCCTTCTTTGCCCTATTCTTAAAGCATTTATTTTTTATCTATCTGTATTCATTTTTTTTTTTTTTCAAAAGTTTCTCAAAGTGAAATTCATTTACCTTCCATTAATATCCTGTTTATAGAAAGTTGATATCTTGGTATAGATGGCCATTATTTTCAGCAAGATTTCTTTCTATTGGTGTGAATTCAAAACTCTATTAAAAATTTGAAAGACTGTTTTGTCATTTTAAATATGAGTGAGGGCAAACTGGAAAATATCTCCTTATTGTGGCTAGAAGGCAGTTCAACTGTGAAAAATATTGATATGTTTTGATTTTATTTGAAAAGAATAGTTTACCTTTTTGAAATATTATTATATGTGGTAAATTATCAAAAAGTTAGAGATTTATGATGGGAGGAGGATTCACAATAGCTTTTAGCAAACACTGCACGTGTCTATAAAATAATTATACTGCAAATAAAGCCCAATCTGCTGACTAATGCACCTTGCATCTATTACAATCATTATACAAGCTTGTATTTTCTTCCATGTGTGACTCAAAGGATTGGATTGAATACCAGATGTAGGACATAAGTTCATACCATGTGAACAGTTACATTTTTGACCTACTTGCTGAGTAGTATGGGCACTTGTGTTCCTGATAAATGTGTGGTTTATATGCATATGCAGGAGATAACTGTGTTATCAGCTTTACCGTTTGTATCCATTGTCTTAAAGATCTGATAGGAGTGTCAGGAGTGTACATATGAGAATAGAAATATAGGGGCTTCAGTTGCTGACTTCTGTGTACCTGTAGTGTTTTTATAGATGTTAAACTGGCGTCCAGATTGTATAGCAGGCATTGACCCACATCCCCAGTTTATATCCACAGAAACTTAGGAGCCTTAGGCTCCATGCACACTGTATCTCAAAAACGACAGTTTTTGATTGTTTTGGCATTTTTTTAACAGCCCAAAAACGCCACTTTATTTTATCCTATGTGTCCATGCACACATGGTTGTTTATTGTCTTTTATCAGCAGTGGCGTTTTTGGGCTGTTATCTGAACGCCCTGAATTGGCGTTCAAAAGTTGTTCTCCTGACCACAAAAAATGCCAGACGCCGGTAAACGCCGCTAAACGCCGGTATATCGGCATCTGGTGTTTTTTGCAGTCAATGGAAGCCAATGAAGTAAAAAAAAAAAAAAAAAAAGCCAAAAAACGCAGACGCCGAAAAACACAGCTAAACGCTGCTTACAAAACACTGCAAATAGAACGTTTTGTGAGCAGGGTCTCCTACCCGACGCTGAAACAGCCCTATAGCGTCTAGTGTGCATGGAGCCTTAAAGTGGATGTAAACCTGAAAAAAATGTAATTAACAAGTCTGCCTGGTAGAGCACAGGATGTCATGTCATCTGTGCCCAGTCTTGCTAAAAAGAGTTAATTCAGCTCGTAGCAATCCTCTTTCTTATCTTTTTCAGTAGGAAAAAAACAGACACAGAAATATGTGACTGTTTCTTCCCCCCATGTTGTGACTGACAGTTCATTTCCTTATCTCATGCACCAACATACAGAGCTGCACAATACCACCACCTTTCATCTCCAGCTCTTCCAGGATTGGCTGCTCCACATCTCAGCATGATTGGGCATGCTGAAGTCATGTGGTGCCTTTCCTGAGTTTTGACAGGATGTTTCTCAAAACTCAGGAATAGGAGATTGTAGAGGTGGGTGGGGAGTCTCGTGACATCATGACTCCACCCACCGAGCTCCAGCATAGAAACCCACCCACTGAGTTTTGTGGGGCTGCTACTTGCAAGGTAGGGATACATGCAGGAGGCTTGCATGTATATATACATTAATACTGTGCCATTAGTTTATACTGGGTAAGTGATGGGTTTACATCCACTTTAAAGCCAAAGGACTCTGTTGTATAATGTCCAGCGAGGCAGCAAGTATTTCATTTACTGAGGCAGGTACAGGGGTGGGCATACTAGAATATGATTATCTTGTTTTGTGATTATAGAGCGATCCATGTTTTCTGGGTCCAGGAAATCGCTGTATAGTTTAGGGCAGGGCTTGACAAATTTGCTTTGAATCTAGGAGCCAATTTTTTTTAAACAAGCAAAGTTTTTTTTATTTTCACCGACAAAACACCTTCTCTTATTTAGCCCTAATGTGTGTCTTTACAGATGCACGATACCGGATGCCTCTGTTTTTGCCTATTAACTTTTGTAGGATCCCTTAGAACTTGGTTACATTTAAAATCATAATAACTGAGCGATAGTCTTCAGTCTTTGACTATCTGTCACTGGCATTAGTTTTAGTTTCAATACATTTTTATTGGAATTTAGTATAGAAACCGATACAAAAAAAGATAAAAGGAAGGATTGTGTTTTAATACAATGGTAATAAGGCATAAACATATAGTGCCCCTCATGAGGGGAGATCACAACATAACCTGATGTTATCCTAAAATTGAGTTTTACAACTGCCTCACGTGGATATATAAGTACATGCAACATGTTTTGCATCGACCTTTAAATGAACAGAAATCTAAACATAAGCAAAACCAGCCCTCTGGGATTAGATTCCTTTGAAAGTTGAGTGATACGCTAAGGCTCCATGCACACTGGACGCTCTATACAGTCGTTTTGGACGTCGGATTTCTGAAAGAAAACCGCTGCTTTTAAAACTAGCTTTTATCAGCATTTTGTAATAGCTTTTATGCGCGTTTATCGGCGTCTGAGTTTTTGGGCGTTTTTCTTTTAACTTCATTAGCTTCCATTGACTACAAAAAACGGCGGACACCGATAAAAGGCCGTTTAGCGGAGTTTATGAGCGTTTTTCGGCGTCCATAGTTTTTTTGTGGTCAAAAGAACGACTCTTGAACGCCGAATTCAGCATTCAGATAACAGCCCAAACTGCTGTTAAATTACAATAAACATCCATGTGTGCATGGACACATAGGATAACATAAAGGGGCATTTTGGGTCTGTTAAAAAAAAACGACCATAAACAGTCGTTTATCAGCTTCAGTGTGCATGGAGCCTAAAGAGAAGTGAGAATGCGGAGCCTGAGGGGAGGAATAGAGACTAAAGGGGGGAGAAAATTGTAACAGGGATTATGCACCGTATGCCTTAGAGTTAACGTCCTATTTAGAGTATAACATGAGTCATACCATAATAACCAAGGTTCTAATGCCTGATTCGATTTGATAGCAGTGTTTCTATCAGCCGATGGGGTAGTTTCATATGAAAAGTGGGCCTGGACCTGTTTTATTACACATAGGATTGAGGGAATATTGGGCATCTTCCAGTGTTTAGTGATATTTTGTCTGGCAGCTAGTAGAATATGGGTTACTAATTTATGGAATTGGTGAGGAATAGTGTCGATATTTAAGTTTGAGTGCTAGGTCAGGTGAAGGAGATTTAAAGATCTGGGAGATCAAGGAATATACCTCTATCCAGAATGTGGTCAGGTGTGGGCAGTTCCATAGTATATGGTATAAGGAGCCCTTGTTTCCGCAGTTCCTCCAACACATTGGAGATATATGGGGAGCAAAGGTCGCAATTCTAATCGGAGTTAGGTACCTGCGTTGTATTATACTTTGGGTTAGTTCCCACAATGAAGTGCATTTTGTGGCTTTGTAGATAGATTGAATGGCCTTTTTCCAATGGTGAGAGGAGTAGGTGTGCTCCAAATCTCATTCCCAATGGAGGAATGGGTGGGGGGGAGTGCTGAAAGGCTAGTTTTTCTTGGAGCAAATTGTAGAACCGTGAGATGCCTTTTAGTGGGCTTGGAATCGGGAGAGTGGAATGTAAGAGTTTAGTTGGGTATGGGTATGAGAAGGTGGGGGTTGTTTCGCAGACAATGAGCAATGTTAGGTATTGGTACTAGGTTGCGGAGGGCAGTTTGAAATCTGACTGTAATTGTTGGAATGTTTTTTATTTGGCTTTTAGGAGTATTTCATACAGAAAGATGTAAGGTTGGCGAGGCCACAGTGTGAGCTCACTGCCATTAGTTTTAAATGTACTAAGATGGTTAAAGCGGAGTTCCACCCATGTAAAAGTCAGCAATCGGCCACTCACCTGTCTCTCGCTCCAGCGATGCAGTCGCCCGAGGGCTCGCTCTTCGCCACCTCCCCTCAGCGGCGACATAACTGTGGGCAGCCAGCTTTGGCTTCAAAGCCAGGCACGCACTGTGCATGCTCGAGTCGCGCTGCGCCTTGTGACTGGCCGGCGTATCTTCTGGGACCTGTGACGTGTCCCAGACAATCACCCAGAGGGAGGGGGGAAAGTGGACTTCCTTCCCTGAGGTACCATTCCCCCCCCAGTCCATCCATAGAATCCCCCTCCTTACCCCCCCCCCCCCACCACCAGACAACCAAACTGCTTTCACAGCAGAGCTGAAGTGAGTGCATGTCAGTAGGGGTGGGATCAGTGTCAGCGGTGGTGGGCAAAGGATGGGATCAACGGCAGTGGTATTTGGGGGGGCGTGCATGGGATCAGTGGCAATGGTGGTGGTGGGGGCAGGATGGGATCAGTGGCATTGTTGATGATGGTGGCAGAGGTGGTGGTTGTGGGGGAGGGGGGGGAATTGGTTGCACTCACTTGCTCTACAAATGCGAGCACAATCATCCTAGTGTAAAATCATTAAAGAATGGTTGAAATCAAAATCCAATGCACTTACATTAGGTAAGGAATGGAATCGACATCAAAATGTTTTTGGCCGCCCCTCCTTGCTGATAACACTTCAAGTTCAAGTTGCCATGGTGGAGCTCTTGTTTAGGCTGGGTTCACACTATCTGACACAAAAACGATCAGACTTTTGATCCTACTTTGCCCTGCAACATCGGTCCTACTTCAGTCCTACTTTGGTCCTACTTCCATCCGACTTGAATGAACGAGATAAGATAGTGACTTGTCCTTTGACCAATCAAAACAATCCCAGTGTGAGATAAATTCCTTTTACTGCTGCTGTAATCACCAAGTCGGATGTCACAAGCCGGATGGTTAGAACAAGGATCTGACTTTGATCCTACTTCAATAATATTCAATGGGCTGAAGTAGGACCAAAGTCGGACCGGAACCTTTTTCAAAGTCGGACCGGAACCTTTTTCAAAGTCGGACCGGAACCTTTTTCAAAGTCGGACCGACTTGTGTCGGACCAGTTAAGACGGCTCTCATAGGGAAACATTGATTTTATGACGTAATGCGACTTGTGCTCACAATGTCGGTCCGTTTGTCGGACAAGTGTGAACCCAGCCTTTGGGCCCAGTTTGCCATCCATGAAGGCATCAGAGGTTAGGTTTAAAGATGGAGGCTTCGTGGCTGTCACCCAGATCCTGGCTTCACTGTCAGTAAACGGAAACAAATTTGCAGCCTGTGGAGGTCTATAATTCGATAGGTATGGAAACAAAGATCAGGGTGCCAGCACTTGACCTACTTGAATAATTGCACACTTGGCCTCAGTATGCCCTCCATCGGTGACCGGTCCAACCTCCACTTACTGCTCCATGTTCTCCTCTTCAACCATTGCAAGTGCTTTTGCACATGTATCAAGCTTCAGGTGTTTTTTTCCTGGACTGGGCAAGGGAAGGAGGGCAGTTTTAAAGGTGGAAAGGAGTTGTTTGGATGTGAAAATTGATGCTAAGTATGCTCTACCTGCTCCAAGTGGCTCACTTGGTCATGGTACATACAGTGGATATAAAAAGTCTACACACCCAATTTAATATGTCAGGTTTCTGTGATGTTAAAAAAATCAGACAAAGATTAAATAATTTCAATTTTTTTCCACCTTTAATGGGACATATAAACTGTATAACTCAGTTGAACAACAAAATGAAATCTTTTAGGTGGAGGGAAGTAAAAATAAAATTAAAAAACTAAAATAATATGGTTGCATAAGTGTGCACACCCTTAAACGAATACTTTGTTGAAGCACCTTTTTATTTTATTAAAGCACTGTCTTTTTGGGTATGAGTCGATCAGCATGGCACATCTTGACTTGGCAATATTTGCCCACTCTTCTTTGCAAAAACACCCCAAATCTGTCAGATTGTGAGGGCATCTCCTGTGCACAGCCCTCTTCAGATCACCCCACAGATTTTCAATTGGATTCAGGTCTGGGCTCTGGCTGGGCCATTCCAAAACTTTAATTATCTTCTGTTGAAGCTATTCCTTTGTTGATATGGATGTTTGCTTTGTGTCGTTGTCATGCTGAAAGATGAAGTTCCTCTTCATGTCCAGCTTTCTAGCAGAAGCCTGAAGGTTTTGTGCCCATACTGAATGGTATTTGGAACTGTTCATAATTCCCTCTACCTTGACCAAGGCCTCTGTTCCAGCTGAAGAAAAAACAGCCCCAATGCATGGTGCTGTCACCACCATGCTTCACTGTGGATATGGTATTCTTTTGGCGATGTGCAGTGTTTTTGTGCCAAACATATCTTTTGGCATTGTGGCCAAAAAGCTCAACCTTGCTTTCATCAGACCATAACACATTTTCCCACCTGCATTTGGGAGACTTCAGAGGTGTTTTTGCAAAATTTAGCCGGGCTTGGATGTTTTTCTTTGTAAGAAAAGGCTTCCATCTTGCCACTCTACTCCATAGCCCAGACATATGAAGAATACGGGAGATTGTCACATGTACCACACAGCCAGTACTTGTCAGATATTCCTGCAGCTCCTTTAATGTTGCTGTAGGCCTCTTGGTAGCCTCCCTGACCAGTTTTCTTCTCGTCTTCATCAGTTTAAATGGATGTTTGGTTCTTGGTGATGTCTCTGTTGTGTCATATTTACTCCACTTGATGACGGTCTTCACTGTGTTCCATGGTATATCTAAAGCCTTCGAAATTCTTTTGTACCCTTCTCCGGGCTGATACCTTTTAACAATGAGATCCCTCTGATGCTTTGGAAGTTCTCTGCGGACCATGGCTTTTGCTGTAGGAATCTAAGAAAATGACAGGAAAGACCTACTAGAACAGCTGAACTTTATTTGGGGTTAATCAGAGGCACTTTAAATGATGGCAGGTGTGTACTGACTCCTATTTAACATGAGTTTGAATGCGATTGCTTAACCACTTGACAACTGGGCACTTAAACCCCCTTCCTAACCAGACCAATTTTCAGCTTTCAGTGCTCTCACATTTTGAATGACAATTACTCAGTCATACTTCACTGTACCCATATGAAATGTTCGTCATTTTTTTCACACAAATAGAGCTTTCTTTTGGTGGTATTTAATCACCATTGGGGTGTTTATTTTTTGAGCAATAAATGGAAAAATACCGAAAATTTTGTAAAAAAATGCATTTTTCTTTATTTCTGTTATAACATTTTGCAAATTAGTAATTTTTCTTCGTAAATTTTGGCCAAAATTTATACTGCTATATGTCTTTGGTAAAAATAACTCATATTCGTGTATATTATTTGGTCTTTGTGAAAGTTATAGATCTATGGTGCCAATCACTGAAAATTGATCACACCTGATGCACTGACGGCTCTCATTTCTTGAGGCCCTAACAAGACCGGAAAGTACAAATACCCCTCAAATTACCCCTTTTTGGAAAGTAGACAGTCCAACGTATTTAGTAAGAGGCATGGCGAGTTTTTTGAAGTTGTCATTTTTTCCCACAATTCTTTGCAAAATGAAGATTTTTTTTTTTCCACAAAATTGTCATATTAACAGGTTATTTCTCACACCCAGCATATGCATACCACCAATTACACCCCAAAACACATTCTGCTACTCCTCCTGAGTATGGTGATACCACATGTGTGAGACTTTTACACAGCCTGGCCACATACAGAGGTCTAACATGCAGGGAGCGCCATCAGGCGTTCTAAGGACATAAATTACACATATAATTTCCTGACTACCTCTTGCACTTTTGAAGGTCCTGGAGCACCAGGGCAATGGAAACGCCCCAAAAATGACCCCATTTTGGAAAGTAAACACCCC
>BLSH010183548.1:1113396-1127806 GCA_018402905.1 Glandirana rugosa
TTAAAACGTTTTTTTTTTTTTTTTTTTTTTTTTAAAGAATGAAAATTTTTTTTTTTTTTTTTTTTTTTTTGCAAAATTGTCGCTCTTCTTTTGTTTGTTTATAGCGGTGATCAGAAATGACGCAGAGGTGATCAAATACCACCAAAAGAAAGCTCTATTTGTGGGGGAAAAAAGGACGCAAATTTAGTTTGGGTACAATGTCGCACGACTGCGCAATCGTCAGTTAAAGCGACACAGTGCTGAATCACAAAAAGTGCTCTGGTCCTAAAGGGGGAAATCCTTCTGGGGCTGAAGTGGTTAAGAGAAATCCCGGGATCGAACAATGGTGTGATGTCAGCACTAGTAGTTGCCCAGCGCTGTTTGATCGACCCCCTAATTCCTCCTCCACGTTATTCAATCCCAGGTCAGCAGCGGCTTCACATGTAAGATTTCTGTTTTTAATGATGTATGGATTCACAATTAATTCTACACCATGAAAGCATATCTTCGGCTCCTGGTGAGCTTTATTTACCGTAGCTTTGACCCAGTGAGTAGTATTTCCCTAGAGTGGATACTGAGTGGGATCTGCTTGCCTGCATTTTGGATATATGTCTTAAGGACATAGGCGCGAATGCTGCTGTAAGGGCAGCCATTCCATCTGGTGAGTGTTGACCCTATGGGGGGGGGGGGGGGGTGATCTCTGAACACTTTATATGCAGGACTGTTTCTTCACGTGGGGAGGCTTCGGATCTTCTTATCACGATTTTTATTCAGTATAAACTGTATTTTTATATGTTGGATTGTCCATAGACTACAGTTTTATGATCACTCATTTATGCTGATATATGGACTGAGTTCTATATTATTCACTGCTTATGAATCACATTGGCGCTGCACTTTATATGTTTGTTACTGATGGGTGGCACTGATGAGCAGGCACTGAAAGGCAGCACTGACTGACATCACTGCTGGGCACTGTTGGGGCTGCACTGATGATCAGTGCCCTGATTATCTGTGCAGATCTCCCATGTGAGGAGATGCCTTTGATCGGCTGTCCTCTCCTCACACAGTGTGATGAGAGAAATGCCGATAACCGGCATTTCCTTGTTTACATGTGATCAGCTGTGATTGGATAGTAAGGTTACATTCACACCGGCAATTAAGGCTGGTGCGAATCGTAGCAGCAGATCCTGATGCGGCTCTCAGCGGCTAGGTGCACCCACTGGCCCGTTCATCATAATGACAGGTCGCCAGTGGCTGCAGCTATTCACGGCTCTTTGCACAGCCAGAGAAAAGATTACTTGCAGTGATCGCTGCCGGACACATACAAAGTGTACAAACACATGCATGCTCTTTAGGCAAGTGTGTATTATATAGCATGTGTAGCCAATGGCCCCCTTAGGGGTGGCTGGTAGATGTGGTTCACCTGTCTCTCTGCCCTCAATCACACAACTTTCCATGCATCCGGAGTCACGGATTTGGCCGGTACTTTGTTTTGGTGCTTTATTGAGGGGATAAACTTGGATAGGGAAAGGGATGACTGTGGGATGCCCAAACAATCAAAGCATATGAGACCAAACTGTACACAGCTCCGTTTTACATCCTCCTCCTTCCTCCAGCACTGACACTTGCTGACCATTACACTCCTTCCATTTCTCTCCTGCACAACACTTGTTTCTTCACCGTTAGGCCTGAAAGGAAATTTATCAGGCCTCCATTGCCTCCTTCCTCCACCCTAGCTACCACATGGTGAGGCCTGCACTATATCAGCAGGACCTCCAGACCGCCCATTACAGGCAAGGGCCACGGGCCCTCAAATTGTAAGGCCACAGGCCCTCAGGGAGTAGCGAAGTACAATTGTGCTAGCCAGGTCTCGATGGACTACTCCCAGCCCATTATCTTCCAGGCCACTCCAGCCTATCTCCCTGTCCAGTGACACTCCTTCCCCTGACTGGCTCCTCAAACTTCCATGGGCTGTCCACTTTCTCCTCCCAGACTGCTCCAGCTTTTCTGTCCATTTCCCAGGGCCTATCACTCACCGACACCGATGGATCCTTTGAAGAGGCTTTCAGTAGCCTTTGTGTTGCTCTCCTGCTCCCTTGTGCCACTCCAGGATCCAACTCCGCTCCTGGCTGCACCCGAGCCACCAGGCCTCAAGGTCAACCCCCCAGACTGGGGGCTCCCCAGTGAGGCCTCCGCAACCTCAGCTGCATCTCCACACTTCCACCCAGACTGGGCTGACCTGGGGTATTTAAGGAGCCCTTCCCCCTGCCAATCCAGATTGGAGATCAGTCAGGTCTCCTTAGAACACCCCAGATGGCTACACTTCCCCTCCCATCTCTCCTTCCAGAAAACAGCACCTTCTGGAAAGAAGTGGGAGGTTATGATGACACCATCTGTCATACACCCAGTCCCCCCGAGCCACTCCCAGCCCAGAACCAAAACAACCAGGCCTGCACACAGGCAGGCCTGAATAAATTTGCCTCTCCTGCAAACTCTATCTAAAAAAAAAAAAAAAATCACCTATCTCAATGGGGTGCTACACATGTTACAGGGAAGTGTTGGTGTGGGCTAGCCTTAAATTACTTGTATTTGTCTCCATCCGGACCTACCATATGGTTCAGCCACTCTGGTGACTTGGCTTTCTCTTTTTGGAGTTTAAAGTTGAACTTGTGACAACAAGGAATATTTTGATTGGAGAGATCAGAGAGTGGACCTTGGCAGCTTATTGCTGCTTCCCCACTGTCTAGTCACAGACTGGGATGCAGGAAAGTGACCTGTGAGTAGGCAGCAGAGGAGCAGCAGCAAACTAGGAGTCCTCTGATTTCCTCCTGTGAACATGTTCCTTCTCGGCATAAGTGAATGAAAGACCCCTAGTGTTGCCTTTTCTTTTTCCACTCTGAGTGCTGCTGTACAGGGCTAAAATCTAGTGAAATTCAAGTATTTTTACAAATTGCATTTAAAATACATGTTGTTATTTTTAATACATACAGTAATTAACTGCATTCATTATTTTTTTAATATGTACATGAAGTTTAGATTTCATTTTGTAGGCTAATGCTTATCAGTCCTTGTAGACTAGTAGTATGATGGGAAACTTGGGAGAGAGGATGATGGTATATACATCCTAATAAAGGTTTTGGTAAATTGGATACCAGTCCATTTTGGTGGTCCAGGATTTGGGGTTCACTGAAGCTACACATAGATCACTTGCGTTTTTTTTCTTTGTTTTGTTTTTCTTACATAACTAAGCCAGTAGGCTAGAGGAAAAAAAAAAAATTCCCCCATCCATACAAGGTGGCTAAAGGAATCCTCTCCACCCTGTGCCATTGTATTCTGTCAGTGAGACTCTTGTGCTGTCAGAATACACAGATCAGTGGCTGCAATCTCTGATTGACAAAAGTTTTTAACATTCCCATTAGAGCTGCACGATTGACTTCTGTTACAGTCAAGTCGCGCCCTGCAAGTCGGACTCCATTAACTGCACTGAAAATCGTGGTAATGCCTGATGGAGATCGTAGGGGTGTTGAATCGAGATCGCGATTTTAATATGATTAATCGTTCAGCTCTAATTCCCATTGACAGATATCGATTGTTAAGTGAACTGCTGTCGAGCGGGAGCGGTATAGATGGATCAAGATGAGTCCAGTCGGTCCTTTCACGTTAAATACTGTTGTTATGGCAGCAGATAGCTGCCATAACCCCGGTATTTTTTTTAAGATAAAAGTGGTCTCCGCAGCGGATTCGCTAAGAGGTCTCTTTTATCGACGGCAAGAGAGGTGCCCCTCCCGCCGTGTCTTGGATCTGTCAGTAGCGGCAGAGACTATCCAATCCTTTCCCTGATGGGCAGGAAGTTGAGAGAGGGCATGATTGCCCCCACTCAACTCTATGCCCTTGGAGGACCGGAGCAACGTCAAATGTCACTTCCACCCTCCGGCCTTAAAGGGACAATTTTTTTAGAAAAGAAACAAAAAAGGCATACTTTTTTTTTTTTGCTTTTAAGTGTAAATGTGAGATCTGAGGTCTTTTTGACCCCAGATCTCACATTAAAGAGGTCCTGCCATGCTTTTTTTCTATTACAAGGCAAGGGATGTTTACATTCCTTGTAATAGAAATAAAAGTGATCCAAAACACTTTCTGAAAAGGGACAGTGTAAAATGAAATAAGAAAAAAATTTAAAGTGCCCCGTCCCTTCGAGCTCACACGCAGAAGCAAATGCATACGTAAGTCGCGCCCACATATGAAAACTGTGTTCAAACCACATGTGAGATAGTGAAGTGATTGTTAGAGCAATAATTCTAGCACTAGACCTCCTCTGTAACTCAAAACTGGCAACCTGTAGTTATTTTTTAAACTTCGCCTATGGAGATTTTTAAGGGCCAAAGTCTGTCTCCAACAGGCGCAATTTTGAAGCATGACATGTTTGATATCAATTTACTCGGCGTAACATTATCTTTCACAATGTAGAAAAAAATTGTGCTAACTTTACTGTTTTCTCATTTTGTAATTCAAAAAAAAAAATGTGTTTGTAAGACCGCTGCGCAAATATGGTGTGACATAAAGTATTGCAACGACCGCCATTTTATTCTCTAGGGTGTCTGAAAAAAATATATAATGTTTGGGGTAATTTTCTAGCAAAAAAAAACTGATGTTAACTTGTAAACAAGTGTTAAAAATAGGCTTGGTCCTTAAAGCGGAACTTCAGTCATTTTTTTCATCTTTCCATCTATTAAATCCTCTGCCCTTTCTCTGTGAGTAAATGCCTTATACAGCCCACTTACTGTTTCTTGTCTGGAAAAAAGCCTAGGCGTTTGACATCATGAACAGCTCTTTCTCTCACTCTTGTGAGATTTTGCCAGGAAGGGAGGGGGGGTGAGTCAAGAGGGCCAATGAGAGCTGCAGGGCTGGAGGTGTGTGTCTGCGTAAATCCAGGAAGTGAGCAGGCAGCAGCTTCAGTTGCCCACAGTTGAAATTATTGCAGCCAGACTCAGTGGAGGGAGATATCTGCAACATATTTGGTAAGTACAGAATCACAGTATATATAAAATAATATGCAAAGTGGTTGGGGGGAAGCTTCAGAATGGCAAAGATGTTTTTATTACAAATTATGTAAGCAGACTGCAGTTCCTCTTTAAGTGGTTAAGACCTGACCCTGCCAGCTTCTTCTTTGAGGGTGGGGCACATACAGGGAGTTTTCTCCAAATCGAGGGAAAATTAGATATAGTAGTAAACTCACTTTTTTGACTTGTACCTACAGGAAAGCGGCTTACCTGTAGGTACAGTGAATATCTCTTAAACTTGCACAGTTTAGGAGATATTCACAATGCATGTCGTGATATCCCCTTCAGAGCTCGTGCCGTAAACGAGGGCTCCTGCATATATGCGCGGGAGTGATGTCGTTGCGGCCCCGGCCACTGAAAGGAAGGATGGAAGCCCTGTCAGTGATGACAGCACACCACTGGAGGGCTTTGTCATTTTAAGGTAAGCCTCACACAATGTGCTCGCATGCATCGACCTTGCCTTGCAGGGGATTTTTTTTTTTTAAGCTGCAGTTTACTACCAGTTTAAGGCATTTTCTGCATTAAAGTAAAAAAAAACCTTCTACTGCCCCCCCCACCACCCCCAAATACTTACCTGGATCCTCTCTTGATCCATCTACAGCTGTGCTGATCTCTCTCTCTCTCTGCACTCACAGGGCAGATTGAGAGAGGCAGGAAACCATGTCGGTCAAATCCAGTGAGGAGGGAGTAGGGGGGTGGGGCTGTGCTGTGCTGCGTGTCTATGGATGTACACTGCCCGGCTTGGGCCTGCACATGTCCTTGTAGCACACATCTTGCTATGGGGCCACACTTTAGTATCACTTTAAAGACTTGTATGACTTTAAGTTGGATCACAACCGAACTTGGTTGTTTCGCTGTTAAAGATATCTGGCTAGCAATTTCAGTTCTTGTAGAACTTCAGGCAGCCTTTAACAAAGAGAGAAAGTGAATTGTTGTTTGCCAGTGTTTTGCTTTTAGTTTGTACATAATCAATGTTCCGCTAGACTTTAATTCCTATAGCAATAAAAGGAAGATTGCCTAATGCAACGAACTTGTTTCTGTGTAGACAGCAAGCCAGCTTTTGTACATAATAATGCCTTTGTTCCCCCATTTACAATTTGTTGACTTGTACAGGTACTGCTGCAACTTGCAAATAAAGAAATGACAGCACTGTCCGAATGTTTTGATACTCACTTTGTCATTCATGACTAGACTGAAAGGGATTGTTACATTATATTTTTCTTCTTTTGATCAGCAAAAGGCAAAGCTTCAGAATACAGTTTACTCCAATATGCAAGTCTTTCTCCTTTGCACTCTGTGTATGATTTATTAAGTCCTGGTGGCCCCTCTATACTAGTTGAGATGTCGTTTTGTCCTGCTTCCAGTTTGCTCATGCAGGAAAAGCAACAGGTTCACTTTTTATAATAAATGTGCTGTAAATGCAGCACTAAAGTTTAAAATTGAAATCTATAAAATAAAATTAACCTATTAATTCACTATATACTCAAAAACTAAACACGCATATTATAGTGGAAATAGTCCACAGACAATAAACTAATCGTGGTGTAGTATAAGTATTCCACCACTGAATCATGAGAAATAACGTCAAAGTAGCAAAAGCCATAAATGACCTCCAGCCCCTCTAACTTACAATAAAAAAAATTGAGTACTAACCAACTTTATCATCAAAATCTGTGTGCATATAGAAAAATACCATGTGATTCAATATATTATGGGTAACAATGGATAATCGGATCATGAACAAACACCCTGCAGGGATTGAAACTCCACAGGAAAAATCAATCGATCTTCTAATAAAATAAGGGTTGGTTCACACCTAGGTGATCCAACTTCAGTGGGGACTTTGCTAGGCGATTTGAACGCGACTTACAATGTGACCTGAAGTGACCTCCATGCCAGGTGACTTTGCCTGTGGTCAATCAGAGGAGGAAGGGGGGGGGGGGGTTGCCTTAAAAAATAATTTCCTTTTTCTTGTAAAGTCGCTTCAATATAGATGGGGGATCCGACTTGGAGGCGACTTCCATTGAATTCTATGGGCACAAGTCGGATAGAAGTCGCGTTGAAGTAGTACAGGAACCTTTTCTGAAGTCGCCTTGAAGTCGGAGCAACTCGAGTAGCGTATATTAAGACGGCTCCCGTTCATTTCAATGGGATTTCTCATGTCAAGCGAATTGGGGCGACACAGGCGCCTAGGTGAGAACCGGCCCTTAAAGTGCATAAACTTCATATAAATAGAATAAATGAATAACAGTAAATGATCAATCTTGTATTAACACCCCACAGGGATATAAACCTCACAAGCAAAGTCTTATAATCTGAGGTATAATGCAAAATAAAGTGATACATAAGCGCAGGATGGAAGCGTGGTGATGTCATGTACGGGTGCTGCTGGAAGCCTGCCATCTTGGAACACCCAGTTGATTTCTATATGCTGGGAGTGGGCTCTCTAGCCCTTTTTATTTTATGAATAGTTTTCTATTGGTTTTATCTTTTTAATAATAATCGTTACTGCACCATGGGAGGCATTGTTTTCCTTATCTTTGAGCACTGATCCATCTGCGAGAGGGACCGAAGGTGACAACGGAATGCCTGCCAGTGGTGCCTGGAACTACCTGGGAGTGGTTAAACAGAGTGTTTGTTAACCTGTTTTCTGAGGGTCAAATTATCCAGACTTAATAGAGAAGTATGGGGTTTCTCCCCCCCCCCCCATTAATACTTACCTAGGTGGATGCAGCATCGGTCCCCCAGCGCCTCTGCACTGAAAACCGAGTGATCGAACATCGCTGATCACTCGGTTTTCAGAGCTGCATGAGAAGAGAGCTGTAGACTGTCGGTCACAGCTCTCTGCTCCTCTCCCTCCGCACTCATTGGAGCGCTGGGCTGTGGAGGGGCGGAGCGGGCCTGTCAGTCCATGCACCCAGGGGATCCAGACTCTGTGGTTGGGATGACGCTGTGTCTGGATGGACATTTGTGATGTCGGCAGAGAGCTCTCTGCTGAAAACGGGTCACAGGAGTGCAAAACGAATTGAACTTCTGTGATCCATAGGAGAAGCCCAGCCAAACGAGCTTTGGCTGGACTTCTCCTTTTAAAGCTCATGCTTAGTATGTCTATATGTTGCCTTTTTCCTGGTTCCTCCCTCCCTCATCCACATGCGAGTGACCTTTTCAAATAAAACCCTTCAGTTTTCATCAGTGGCGGCTGGTGCTCGATAATTCAGAGGGTGAGGGGTTCACCCCCTCCCCGGGAAAATTAATGCAAGGATTGCTCCTCTGCCCGGCGCTCACGTGACTCCTCGGCTCTCTCCTCTCCCAGGCTGACAGCTAAAGCTGGAGAGGCCGAGAACTCTGGCTGATGTCAGCCGGGGAGGAGAGAGGAGACAGAGCCGAGCGGTCACCTGAGCGCTGGGAGAAGCTCTGATAGAAGGTAGAAATCTGCATCTTTTTTATACAGCACAGAAACTGGGACACATAATGCTATTTAACAGAGGGGATAGAATGCTTATGCTGAAGTTATGAGAGCAGCAGGAGAAGGAGGGCTGAGAAGTGGACGAAGCTGACAGGCAGGGAGGGGAGGGGGCAGAGAACAGAGGAGAGCTGTGGATGGCAGAGGCGAGCTGCGGATGGCAGAGGCATGTAAACTGACCAAGATGTCGGGGCTCAGCAGCCATGATAAACCATGGTCAGTTAACAGGGGGGGCAGGATCAGCCAGGTTTTTGGGTTATACAGGGGGCAAAATTACACAACACAAACACTCTGCTGTTCTTCATGCTTTAAGGGAACGGGATCCATTTTGTTTTTTTTTAGGGTAACCAATGCTTTAATTGGTGGGTGTCGGTCTGGAGGAGAGGGCGATCCTCGGCAGGCTGCATTTGTATGTAGACCACCCTAGGTAATGGCTAATGAGGCTCAACAGTGGTGTAGTGGGTAGCACTTTCGCCTAGCAGTAAGAGGGTCGCTGGTTCGAATCCCGATCACGACACTACCTGCCTGGAGTTTGCATGTTCTCCCTGTGCCTGCGTGGGTTTCCTCCGGGTACTCCGGTTTCCTCCCACACTCCAAAGACATGCTGTGAGGTTAATTAGATCCTGTCTAAATTGGCCCTAGTATATGTATGAATGTGAGTTAGGGACCTTAGATTGTAAGCTCCTTGAGGGTAGGGACTGATGTGAATGTACAATGTATATGTAAAGTGCTGCGTAAATTGACGGCGCTATATAAGTACCTGAAATAAATAAATAAATAAAACCTCCATGACTGAAATAACTACAGTTCAGTGAATGAAAGGGTTGGGGTAGAGAGTCGGGCTGTGGAGGGAAAAGCTAGATAGTGTTGAATTACTCCACCTAAGAAATGGGGCGAGCTTTATCTGACTTCCTCAGGGTTACTTATGCCCCTGCCCATTGAGCAGTACTGGGGGCATGACTGGCAAATTACCAAGCACCAGAGCTGTGGGACTGGAGTTACAGGACTGAGTCACATGCTACCTCATCTGTAGGCGCCAGCTCAAAATGCACATCTGTGAACATTCCTCAGATAAAAACCTTCTGCGCTCCTGTAGGACTCTAAAGTAAATGTAGTAAGCAGCCAGCGCCTCCAATTAATATTGCAGTGACCCTACCCCTGATGAAGTCCTCTGTGACATGACCCATACGGAGGAACTTGATGACACAATCACATTCTTTTAATAAAATGTTTTTGAGTGGGTTAGACTATGTGTTACTTTCTTCTTCTCTGAGATATTGGGAAAACTGGTGGTGGTGCAGTGTTCGCTCCAGGAATCCTTGCTTATAGGGGGTATATGCACTTTTGATATTTCCAAAGTATTTTAGTTAATGTGATACTAAAGCATATGGCTCCTGCTGCTGCCTAAGTTTACTGTGAGAAGAACTGCAGCCAGGCACAGTGCTAGATCAATCAGAGGAGACAGGTAAGTGTTTAGGGGCAGGGGCTAGAAAAGGTATCTAAACATATTTTACCGTAAAGTGATTGTAAAGTCTTGATTTTTAAAAAAACAAACCTATTATTGCAGTGGTTTTGCACAGAACAGCCTGGATCCTCCTTTTCTCAGGTCCCTCTTCGCTGCTCGTGGCCCCTCCCTCTTGTCGAGTGCCCCCACAGCAAGCAGCTTGCTATGGGGACAGCTGAGCTGCACCTCCGTGTGTCTATTCAAATACAGAGCTGCCATTCGTCCCCTCTATCCTGATTGGCTAGCTGACTTTGACAGCCATGGGAGCCAATGGGGCAGCTGCTGTGTCTCAGTCAATCAGGAGAGTCCCGGATGACTCGTGGACAGAGATGGGGCTCAGGTAAGTATTAAGGGATGCTGGGGGAGGCTGCTGCACACAGAAGGCTTTTTATCTTAATGCATAGAATACATTTGGCAGAATCTGGGCTGACAGTATATCTCTAAACACTGCAGAATTAATTCGGCTGCTTCTGTCCCATCATCAGTAAACACCAATGACCCAGTGCCACTGGAAGCCATGAATGCCCATGCCATCACACTATACAGCTCATGATCCAGAGCACACAACATCATCTGTAAAACATGGTGGAGGCAGTGTGATGGCATGGGCATGTTAAAACTCTTGAATTAAAGCTGAACGTCTGCACTTCAAATTAATTTGGATTGTTTCACTTTAATTTTATTCTGGTGGCATACAGAGCTGAAAGTATGAAAATTGTGCCTGTGTGCAAATTTATATGGACCTAACTGTATGTCACATGGTGGGAGCTGCTCTTCCATCTCTCCCTTCTCATTGGCTCAGACACAGCAGCCGAAGCCATTGGCTTGCTGTACAGAGTAGGTAAGTATACCATGTTTGTTTATAATAAAAAATCTTCCTTTAGTATCACTTGAACTACACTTTAAGTGAAGCAACTTATGCACTGGGTATATATTCAGGTGTACATTAGAGCAAAGGTAACAGCCTTTTTTTGAGGACTTATAGCAAATCCTCACGCGCTTCCAAACTTCAAAAAAAAAAAAAATTGGCTGCTGCTAACACCTCAATGTGTTCCCACACTCCAACAAGTGATAAACTTAATAATAGTGTAGTGCTCCCTCAGTGTCATATTCCACCACTAAATCATAAGAAAAAACTTAAAAGTAGTAGACACAAAAAATGACCTACAGCCCCTCTAACTCACATCAAAAATAAAAAAAAACCGACTTTACCATCAAATTCAGTGTGCGTATACAAAAATAGCATGTGATTCAATATATTATGGGTAACAATGCTAAATCACGAACAAACATCCACAGGGATTAAAACCCCACAGGAAAAATGATCGGACCACCCATTGTTCATTATGGGGATGTAGATGTGAGCTCATTTACACCTGCCTGCATTAGATCCGGTTTGCTAAAAACAGACAGATGGGGATCTTTACCTATCCGTCTAACCTAGCATATTGGATGACAGTTGGAAGGAAACAGACAGGCAGTCAGTTTCCATTTGACCGTCCCATAGAGAAAGGACATGGACCTGTCATTCGCCTGCTCAGCATAGATCAGTGGACAGATCCCCCGCTGAGCTGATGGATCCGCTTGGCAGAGTCTGCCCCGTGTGAAAGGGGCCTAAGGCGGCCACCAGAAAGCTGCTGCTTTTACTTTGGGGCTCAACCATCTGCTACCTGCCACAAGTCATAAGCTTGAAGAATTTGTATGCAATGTTTTCATTCTCATCTGTTTACTTAAGACCACTATCACACTGAGGTGCTTCTAAACTTCCAGCCCTTTTGTGGCGCTTTTGAAGAGCTTTTCAGGCGCTTTCCATTCATTTCAATGGAGAGGGGCACTTTTTTTTTAGCTCTCCAAACATAATCCTATGATGCTGCTTTCAGGAGTTTTTATACCTCCCCGCTAAGGTTGCCACATCATCCCTTTAATCCAGGATACATATGAATTACACAGGTTCTGTGGCTGATTAAGGTGGTAATTAAACTCACTTGGTGCCTCATCTGCATTAAATTAGCCTCAGAACAACCTGTGTAATTCATATGTGTCCTGGATTAAAGGGATGATGTGGCAACCCTACTCCCCGCCAGTGCACCGCCCCAGTGTGAAAGCATCTATTGATTTTAATAGGAAGCTGTTTTTGTGAGCTTTTCAGGTGCTTTTTTTTAATGCAAAAGTGCTTGAAAAACTCCGTGTGAAAGAGGTTTAACTAATAGTTGTGGACTTAAAGTAGAACTATGGGCAAAATATATTTTTTCATTTTGGATAGAGTAAGGGATGGTTAGAACGACTGTCACATTTTTTTTTTCGCCATCTCTGTCCCATTGCTGAGATTTCCGTTCACTTCCTGTCCCGTAGCCAAACAGGAAGTTAGAGTATATCTCTGTAAATTAAAGGAATTCTTTGGGGACCCCCAGCTCACCAGAACTAGTGTCCTCATTGGAAGCTTTCCGATCTATTACTTTTCTGGGGACAACTTATAAATTGGGGTTTTCTTTACTTTCACGTTCAATTATAATGGTAAACAGGACAAATAAGAGAGGTTGAATCTCCCTAATAGGGGCACAGACGGCAATAAAAACTGACAGGGGCTCTAATCCCTCTCCACTCTATCCAAAACTAGGGATGCACCGAAATTTCGGCGGCCGAAACGTTTCGGCCGAAAATCGCATTTCGGCAAATTGCCGAAAGAAAAAAAATGCTGATAATGAATCTGAAAAAGGGGCGGGGTCAAACAGGATCGCCCCACTTCACCGGGTGCCACACTTGTATCATCCTGAGTCCTCCCCTCCCTTCTCACGATCTCATGTTGTGTCACGGAGCTGGATTAAATCACTGGGCAGCTCTGTAACAATGTCCCGCCTCCTAGGCAGCCTCTGGACATTGTTACAGAGCTGCCCGGCGATTTAATGCAGCTTGTGACACAGCGTGAGATGCTAGCAGGCACAGACATTCAGGGCTGATCCTGAACACCAGAGGCTGGGAGGGAGTGGGCAGGGGAAGCATCTGATAAAAGATGCCGTGCTGAAATTAGATGCCGGTCACCAGAAAACCCATCCACTTGCTCCTCTCCTCCCCCTCCGATGGCTGCTCTGTCCTCTGCTATGTGTGTCACTGTGTGCAGGTGACTTCATGCACATCACCTCCAGCATGTCTGCACTTAACTCCACACATCCCCTCTGCCACCCCTCCCTGCTGGCCTGTGAAAAAATGAAAGCAGCCAAACTGATATACTGCTCAGCATTCCAATCAATCTCTCTCTCTCTCTTTCTCTCTCTCTCTCTCTCTCTGTCTCTCTCTCTGTGTCTCTCTCTCTCCTACTCATTCTCTCTCTCTCCCTCTCTCCCCCTCTCTCTCTCTGCAGTCTCTGACCATCTTCTGTAGTATGCCTGCAGTCTCTGACCATCTCCTGTAGTACGCCTGCAGTCTCTGACCATCTCCTGCGCTATGTGTGCAGTCTCTGACCGTCTCCTGTGCTATGTGTGCAGTCTCTGACCGTCTCCTGTATCATGTCTGCTAGAGGTGCACCAAGTGGAAAATTTGCCAATACTATTAGCAGTGTGTTACAGTATAAGTAAGAGACTGCAGACATGATACAAGAGATGGTCACAAACTGCAGACTGCATTTTTTTTAGCTTTTCTTGCACTAAAAGTGCCAATAATGGCCAACAAATTCATATTAATTTAAACTGATGATATTAATTAAAAGTGGAATATAATACAACTATATATAAAAAATATATATAATTTTTTAAAAACTTTTCATTTTCGGTATTGGTTTCGGTTTTCGGCCTAGTGCATCCTAAATTTTCGGTATCGGTTTCGGCACCAAAATTTCCATTCGGTGCCCCACTATCCAAAACTAAAAAAAAAGTCTTGCCTTTAGTTATACTTTAACCCCGGAAGGTTTTGCAGCTTTAGGACCAGAGCACTTTTTGCGATTCGGCACTGCGGCGCTTTAACTGACAATTGCGCGGTCGTGCAACGTTGTACCCAAACAAAATTTGCGTCCTTTTTTCCCCACAAATAGAGCTTTCTTTTGGTGGTATTTGATCGCCTCTGCGTCATTTCTGATCGCCGCTATAAACAAAAGAAGAGCGACCATTTTGCAAAAAAACCCAAATTTGTTACTTTTTGCTAAAATTCAAATCCAAAAAAAAAATATAAAAAAACATTTTTTTTCACCGTTTTTGGCCGATTTATATTCTTCCTCATATTTGCGATAAAAAAAATCGCAATCGGCGTTTATTGATTGGTTTGCGCAAAAGTGGCCGCGTTTACGGATGATGAGAATTCATTTCTGGGGTTTTTATTTTTTTTTTATTTTTTACTAAAAATGGCGGCGATCTGCGATTTTTAGCGGTACTGCGATATTTCAGCGGACATGTCGGACATTTTTGACACATTTTT
>BLSH010183548.1:1127816-1137894 GCA_018402905.1 Glandirana rugosa
AACTGTCCCGTTTCCCCGACCTCAGTCCCCGTCTCGGTTTCCCCGACCTCAGTCCCCGTCTCGGTTTCCCCCCGCCGTTTTACTCCAAAGCGGATCCCACAGTTTTTAGGAACGTGGTCGGGACGAGACTGGGTTGATGCTTGTATGATGAGGAATGTCATCCTATAAAAGAAATGTATAAATAATTGACGAAGGGCTGGCGCGCGGCACATATCATCGCGGCTCGCCGGCGGACATCGGGTCCGCCCGAGCCGCGGGCACACTCCTCGGGAGTGCGCCGGGTGCGCGCGCGCGCCCCCTGGTGGCCAAAATGCGAATCGCCGTATATTTACGGCGATTCGCGCCCAGCTCCCCGACTGCCGCCGTGAATACACGGCGCGCGGTCGGGAAGCAGTTAATAAATATGTAAAGAAAATATCCTACTGTAAGGAGTAGTATGTTCGTAGTTGGGTCAGAGCAGGGCTGGTGCAAGGATTTTTGACACCCTAGGCGAAACCTCATTTTGCCGCCCCCCTTTGGCTCTGCCCCTGACTCCAGCCCCTTTGGCTCTGCCCCTGACTCCAGCCCCTTTGCCCTGTCAATTTATACGATGGAGGTGGCGGAGGTAGAGTTTTTTGCAGAGCCTCTCTACCCATTTCTTTAGCCGTGGTCCACAGGCCCGCACCTGTGCCCCTGGATCCGCCTAATTTTTCCACCCTGGGGTGCTGTCAGCCGCGGCTCTCCAGTGACATGAGTGATTGATGCAGAGCAGTGACGGATCAACTGAGGATGGGCGCCCCTGGTGGTAGTGGCGCCCTAGGCGGCCGCCTACTCCGCCTAGTGGTAGAGCCGGCCCTGGGTCAGAGGTACCTCAGACTTGCAGCGAGGGAGTTGGCCAGTAAAGCAGCACCTGAATATTTAGCACTCGCTTGCAAAAATGATTTAAAGGTGATCCCATATATTTGTGCAAAGATTAAGCTCAGCAGAAAATTTGTTGTGTATCAACAAATCAGACACCTGATATCCATGATTGCATTGAACTTATTCTCATGTATGCAAGACAACAATGTAACGGAAGAATCGTACCTCTGTATGTTACAATCCTTTTTATCACGCCTCAATTAAATGACATTCTTTTGTTTCAACTACACTGTATATACACATAATGACAATTCATTTATATGTGGGGGAAAGAATCTTTTACTTGACATTGTGGCCGGTGCTGAATTGGCAAATTTCACAGTATTTCTCTACTTTTATTTATAAAAGCCCCAGCATCTGCTTTTGTTTAATATTTTTTAATCTATATTTAGGCACATGTACTAAAACAGCTGAAAGCAATATCCGTAGAAATGATTTCAGTCTGAAGATCCTGTCCATGCAATATAGTATGTCTTGTATAGAAGAAATATCCATATGATGTGCAGGTGCAGGTTTTGGCCTGGAGCTGCTTTTCCATCCAGTGTAGTGTGCAACTAACCTAAAAAATGCTCACACAGCAAGGAACATTTTAAAGAGATTTTTAGTACGTCAAAGTTGCCATGTGGCAGAAACCGTCTTGTCAGTGGATACTTTACAAAGTTTTAGTTTTTTACAGTTTATTTCATTTTGAGTTAGTAAATGATTTGATGTGTAGAGAAAGAAGTGGCTTCTAGCCTGTCTTTGAAGCCACTTGGAGAATGGCCAAATAGACTGAGAGAATATGCAGGCTGTTAGACTTGTCCACAGTTGCTAATCAAGGAATCCTTTTAATTACACACCACAATTGTTTTGGGACTTGATTCAGTAAAGGCGTATAGAGACAGGGATGTAATGGTAGTGAGACAGTCTGTTCATTTTACAGAGCCTGGTGGCTTAAATGGAAAAGATCACTTGTATATGCAACAGCATGATTAAACTGCCTGTTTTCTCTGAATCTTGCAGTGTCTGGATTCATAATATAGTCTAAGACTGGACACATACTAGAACACTAGCACCCCTTTGGGAAAGCCATACTTAAGGGTAATAATGTTATATCATGCATATGTGCCCTATCCCCACACATTACTTTAGTATGAGGGATAGCCTTACTGGCCATTAAAAATGTTTGTGAGGCATGGAGGGACAAGTAAAGCTCAGCGCTATTGGAAAATGCCAGAGATTTCCCTATTGGAACGACCAGAATTTCAGCTTAAAAGTGGGGTTTAGGATGCTGCTGTTGTAGGCATGTGCAGGTGCTTCTAGGCACCTCTCAATAATTGATACTACACTCTTCTAGATAGTTTATCATCCATAAAAACATCCACTTCAGACTGCCTAAAGTGAACTAATGGCCAGGCTAAGAACATTAAAGTATTTACATATTCTGTAACCAGAAATAAAGTCTGCAGTACTTACCTTACCTCCAGCAATGCAAGCTCCCTTACCAACACTTCCATCTTTGCCTGGTCTCCTTCCCAGTTTATTGTCATCAGTGATTTTGGCTACTAAAGAATGATGGATCTCACGCAGTACGGTTAATGTATCTCGGCACAAAGGCATGCTAAGATTGTATTCTGTGCTGTGCATGTTAGTATTAAACCCACGACAGTAAAATACGCCTGTATATGCAGTAAAACATGCTTGTTATACTCACTGTGGAACTTAAGGGGTTAATTCTCTACATTGTGTAAAAAGGCTGTTTGATCCTGTCTTCTCTGTTCCTCCCCTTCTTCCACTTTCCCCAATTCATCTCCTGATGGAACAGAGCCTTGGGGGAAATACTGCACATGCTCAGTTTCCTGTGTATTGCTAAAGAGTTTTTTTTTTCTTGATGGAGTGCATGTAATCAACACAGAGCCAATCAGCACTGTCCAGACAGAGGATCAGGGGTCATGCAGCCTTATAGGACAGAGTAGAATGAAAACTTCTCCTACAAGCAGTAGTAGTTTAACCATTGCTCAGCCAGACACTGATAGAAGTCACAAGAATGCTATATACTGCAGATGAGAAAAGGTATTTAGCAGTTTATATTTACTAAAATAATTGCATTTTCATGCTCTGTGTACAGTGGGAGACCAGATATAGTGAATGTATGTCCTGGGTTTAGTAACACTTCAAAATGATTGTAAAGGATTTTTTTTTTCTAATAACAAACATGTCATACTTTCCTGCTCTATACAATGGTCTTGCACAGAGCAACCCCAATCCTCCTCTTCTCGGGGTCCCCTGCCAGCACTCCTGGTTCCTACCCCCTTCTGCCTCACTATGGGGGCACTCATGCGGACTTGATCTCAAGCTGGGCTCTGTGTATCCATTGACGCACACGGCACGATTCATACCCCCCCCCCCCCCCCGTTCCCTTCTTACAGACTGCTTCTGCTGCTTCCTCCATGTCCAGTGTGGAGGGAGAGAGAAGAGAGAGCCACTGCTCTCAGGCACAGTGCTGGATGAAGATTGGGCTTCAAGTAAGTCTAAGGGGGGTTGCGGGTAGTAAAGTTCCGCTTTAACAAACCGTGATTGAGCTTTAATGCAAGCTCTCATTGAGATTTTTGACTTCAAGCATTGTGAAGCAATTCATGAATGTTTTCAAAAAAGGCACTGAAAATGCAGCTCCTTTCTGTTGCATCCTCTGGCAGACTAAGACCCCTTTCACATGGGTGCCTCTGTTCTGCGGGATCCCTGCTGAGCAGGCGTAAGACAGATCCGTCTCCGCTTACTGAGCAGAGTGGAGATGGACAAATTCTCACTCTCTATGGCGAGATCGGATGAAAACGGGCCGCTTGTCCGTTTCCATCCCATCCGATTTGATCCACCAGATGGATGGAAAATAAGACCTCTATCCGTGTGGCTTTGGCGGAGAGGATCAGATCAGACAGCAACAGGAGTCACTGGACATGTCACCGCTGCCATCCGCCACTCCGTAACGGTGAATGGAGTGTCCGATCAGGAAAAAACTGACAGGCGGACCTGATCGGAGAGCCCGTGTCAAAGGGGCCTAACAGAGGGTAATGAGGGCTTGTTTTAAGGCTCACTTACAGTTTGCACCATGGTAAGAGTAATACTAAACCCTCGGTGTTCTCATCGAGCACAATAAAATAAACATTCCCCAGTAAACTGTTAAAATGCCTATTCTACCATGTGCAGTTTACACCATTCATTGGTGCTGACTCCTACTCTCTGTACTGCTTCCCTGAACTTCTGTTGTGTAATTCCCAGTCAGTCTTAGCTTGGAAAATGGAGGTAGAATCGGAGGAGAACCTTGCTATCCTAGTCTATGGGGCTGTGTTTCTTTGGTGCGCACAGTGTGAGCAGACACATCCCTGGACCCTGCCTGCAAACCTGCTTCCATAGGATGCTGCAAGAGAAAGGAGTCACCCTTAAACCAATAATCTGTGGCAGCGGTGTTGGCACAAGCTTAACAGGGACATTGGCGAAGGGGAAAAAGAAATGTGTCCTTTGTCTGAAAGTGCATTTAGTATTTCAATGCATCCAGTTAATTCCCTGTAAGTCATCAGTCCGTGAGATACTCCTTGAGGATACATCATGATGAAATCTGGGCTCACAGTATTCCAGGACTGAGTGCTGCACACACATTACCTGTCGTAGATGAATCCAGGGGGAAGGACTACTCACTGCCAAGAAAGAAGAGAGGGGACTGGCCTGTAGACCTAAAGGCTCCTTTCACACCAAAGCGTTGGAAAAAAGCCTGTAAAATCCTGTAAAATGCCATGATTTTAGTGTGCGTTTTTGCCGCGCTTTTGAAGTGCTAGCGCTATAAATAGCGCCCCTCTAATGGTGTTTTTTAAGTGCTTTTCAAGCGTTTGTGTTTCAATCGTGACCTTTCCACAGCCTCAGTACATATTTCATGCGCTTTTCAAGCGATTAACCATTATTTTCAATGGACATGGGTGTTTTTGAAGCGTTATGTTGAGCGCACAAAACAAGCTGAAAAGATGCTGCTTGCAGGACATTTAGCAATGTCTAGCAAGCGCAACGCCTCGGTGTTGCATGGGGAGCCTTTTTGGTGCGCTTTTTATGTGCTAAAGGGTCAAAGGGAATATGTAAATACATGTCCACAGCTTGGCCATACACAGGTTCAATGTGTTTCAACCACCACTGGCCTAATAAGGGGAAAACAGCATGAATTGGAAAAGGTTCTATATCCTTTATTCAAAGAAGTCTTGCTCAGCCGTTTCTTTAGGTGGCTTCATAATTGATTCTTTATTTTAAACATGTGTATATAATTTTTATACATTTCCAGATTCTAAACCTTTTAATTGCTGCTGTTCTAGAATTTCAAAGTTTTTTGGGGGTTTTTTTTGTTTTTTTTATTGGATTGTCCTATAGTGGACAGGCCGAAAATGTTTATTGAAATCTTTGCTGGTAGCATACCTAAAAGCCCAGGAACTTTGTTGTGTGGTCTCTTTTGAAAGGCAGGATCAGAGCTGGCATATTCGTCGGAGGTCATGTCATGCATCTTCCAGAAAAAGTATGGCTTTCAGCCATTCCTATATTCTAATTATTGCAACATGCTTGTTAAAGCTGAACTGGATCCATGAAAAGCAAAATGTGCAGATGTTTTTTCTGAAAATGTCATCTACCTCCTATTTCCTTGTCTTTTACTAGCTTTAAAGAAGCCCGTATTTGATAACCAGCTCTTGCTATACTGAGTGTCTACAGACTGGTACATCGGGCACTGGTCTGGGGGTGTAAATCTTGTCCAATCCATAAGACTAGATGCATTGTGTATAAATGTAATGTTGCAGTGGATGCAAGATTGGGACATTGTATTACTCATTGGGGTGTCTGCACACAGTGGTTACTCCACTGCTGCCCTGCATGAACTGGCATTAATGAGAATGAACGTGGAAGGAGGGGCAGAATGTCTCCTCTGCCCACATATGGGACGAGTGGTAGACAAAATAATTTGAAATCAATGTTTTATAAAAAAAAAACAAAAACAGAATTTAATATGCAGTATTAGTCAGTTGTACTTACCTAGGATTGGCTGATAAGGTCTCTAACGGTCTTGGCACGAGTCTTGACCTATAAAAGAAAGGGGAATGAGTCAGCAGTGAAGCAGTCGGCGGGGATTTTGAAAGAGAAGCACGTCCCACTCTCCCTCCCTTATCGCAGCTCAAGTTATGAGGTTTTGTCCATTTCTTATGAAAGGGGACTTTTGAGTGGTATTGTTTATGACTCAAGCTGGTAATAGCTGACTTACACTATGCAAAGATATGATTTAACGCTTAGTTTCAAAATTGTATGTTATTTTGAATATTAAACCTATAATAAAAGGCCGCCACCATTTAATCCACAAGAAACTTGTTTCCAGTGTTATACTTATGTTATAGATTACTAAGTATTGTGTGTGTGTGTTCTGTCTACTGTCCCATTGTGAGCAAGTGATTTTAAAGGCAAAGTCTTGAATGAAATTCATCCCTATTAAATATAATTCACAATATGATTTAGCTATAGAAATACAATTTTATTGAGATGCAACAGATGATGTTTGAATATAGATCTGGTAATTTTAGTAAAATATATCTTCTGAATTGTCCAGCTATTGACTGTGTTTTTTTTTACGATTTATCTTTTTCAGAATGTGCATTTTAAAACCACAGAGATACTGTCTGAAGATGACTGCACCGCTGTGGGTTGATCTGAAAGTCTTTGCTTTTTTATAATGGCGAGGCAGGTATAAATATTTGATAATTAAATGGAGATCATTTTCCCATTTCATTAATAATTGACTGACTTTAGATGGATTGAGAGGATATGATAAGGATAGTGTAGCAGAGCTTGCCTTTCATTTCTGCCAGTAAATCAATTAAGCAAGCTTCCCTAAGTTAGAGAACGTGTCTGCTACTAGCTAAACTGTATTTAGTGTACTATGTATATTTATAGTATTTGACTAAGTCTAGGTTCACACTGATGTGGTGCAAGTTGAATCCGTTTTGCAGTGCGGTTGAGACAATTCCAATGCATTTTTCATGCGATTTTTATACAGCTATGATTTTGTTCTCTCGCCCGCTCTCTCTCTCTCTCCAGGGAAGGGAGAAAGAATGCACTGGAATCATGTTATCTTAGGACAGATAAGCGTTTTTGCATGTGGTTACCATTCAAACCTAGGGAGGTAAAAATCGCAGGCATCTACACTCCCACAGGACTATTTTCAAAATTGCATCTGACTCACACTGCTGATATGTGAACGGCCTCCATAGACAGGTTATTTCAATTGTCATGCGATTCCATGCAACCTGGAATGCATCAGTGTGAACCAGGGCTAAGCTGAAGTGGAAAAATGCATGTGTGTGTTAGTAATAATGAGGTATTTTTTCCTGACTCACTAAATTGTGTGCACCTGATATTAAAGTAGAATAAGTGCTCTTTCACACAAGAGGATGTTTCGGGTCGGCCTGTCAGTTTTTCAGGCGGACCCGAACGGACGCTCCATTGTTCTTTATGGAGCGACGGATGTCAGCGGTGATATGTCCGCTGACACCCGATCCACCAAAAACAGACAGATGGAAAAGAATTTAAAAATAATCAATGAGGATTAGGCGAGTGAAGTTCCACTTTAAGGAGAGGGTTCCTTCCATCCCCATCAGAGATCATTCCACCAGGGCGCTTGGTTTCTCTTTGGCTTTTCAGCATCAAGCTATCTGTATGCCAGATTTGGGGGCCACCACCTGGTCCTCTGTTCACATGTACTCCAAGTTCTACAAGGTGGATGTGCAGGTCTTAGCTGATGTGAGCTTCATCTGAAAGGTATTTCAAGCTGTTATCTGAGTACTCTTTAACACTTGTGGTTTTTGTGGGCCCCTTGGCAGTTCTGATTGCTATGGTGTTGCTCACCCCTCTGTGAATGGGAGTCCAGTGTGCTGTATGATTAAGATAATAGGAATCATGATTTGCCTATAAATTCTTTATCTTGGAGTACAATACATGACACAAGCTCCTCCTCTGCATGTCTCTATCAGTCCTTATTGCTTACTAAAAAAAAAAAACCTTAAGTGGGTAAGGTTATATGAATGCACACTAGAGGTGTCCCTTACATGTTTTTTACCAGCGTCCATTCACCTCAATGCAACCAGCATATAACCCATGGTCTGTGAATACAAGTCCTGTACTGTACCCTAAGGTAAGCAATTTACTAGTGATTTTAAAATTTCTATTTTTTTTTTTTATTTTGAATAGTGTAAGGGAGGGTTATAACCCCTGTCATTTTTTTCCTCTGTATCCCATTGGAGAGAGTTATCTTTACTTTCTGTCCCATAGCCACAGCAGGAAGTGAGGAAATCCCTGGTTGTCACCAGGGTCAACAAAATCAGTGTCTCTGTTGGAAGATTTCCCTTCTATTCCTGTTCTAGTACAACCCAAAATTTGGGATCATCTTTCACTTTCACTGTCAGTGATAATCGCAAACAGTAGATATGGGGTAAATCTCCCCAACAGAGACACAGACAGTAATATAAACCTGAGAGGATTTCCAAACCCTCTCCACTCTATCCAAAACTAAAAAGGAAAGTTTTGCCTTTATTTGTACTTTTAAGTATTTATTTCAGGTGCTTAATGTAAGTAATAGAGGATAGCCAAAACAATGCTAATGTAGAACACGAATAGTTTTTTTTTTTTTTTTTTTTTTTTAAGATACAACGATAAGCTAAAGTAGAACATTTATTTTTTAAAAGATACTATGCTAAATAAATTGGCAAATAAACACTGCTCAATATTGGCATCCATAATGCCTTTATGCATCAGCTGCTTTTAAAAAACACACACCAATGGAGTATAAAGTCTATAGCTGCTATGCCTTTTGATCGTTTGACTTTTTTTAAACTACAATTCCCATCATGCATTGTGCTGGTGTCTTCTGAGAAGCATTCAGGGACAGGTATAATTTTTATATATATATATAATATATATATATAGTGCTTCTTGTTTTTGCTAATTACTCAGAAGCAGATAAACTTTGAAGATAAAACACTGTGTTGCAGTAGTGTGCACTGTGCGGCCAGCAGTTGAACTTAATGAAATGTCTCTGTGACATTACAATAGAATTCTTAAAAAAGGAAAAAAAAGCTAACTTTGCAGTGTGCCATAAACTGGCGCTCTGTGGTGATCTCGCTAGATCAGCCACTGCATTATAATTTCCTTAGGCTGAATTCACACCAGAGTGTTGGATTTCTGAGAGTTTTTTTGAGGTGTTTTGTTGCACCTTTATAATGAGCGTTTTTGAGCTTTGGCATTTTAACCACATCAGTACCTGGCACGAAAACCCCCTTCCTGTCCAGGCCATTTTTCAGTTTTCAGTGCTCTCACACTTTGAATGACAATTACTCAGTCATGCAACACGGTACCCATATGAAATTTGCGTCCCTTTTTTCACACAAATAGAGCTTTCTTTTGGTGGTATTTAATCACTAGGGGGGGGGGGGGTTATTTTTTGTGCTATAAATAAAAAAAGATTGAAAATTTTGTGAAAAAAATGCCTTTTTCTTTGTTTTGGTCATAAAATTTGCAAATTAGTAATTTTTCTTTGTAAATTTTGGCCAAAATTTATACTGCTACCTATCTTTGGTAAAAATAACCCAAATAAGTGTATATTATTTGGTCCTTGTGTAAGTTATAGAGTCTACAAGCTATTGTGCCAATCACTGAAAATTGATCAGATCTGATCACACCTGATATACTGACAGCCTATCTCATTTCTTGAGACCCTAACAAGCCAGGAAAGTAAAATTACCCCCCAAATGACCCCTTTTTGGAAAGTAGACATTCCAAGGTATTTAGTAAGAGGCATGGTGAATTTTTTGAAGCTGTAATTTTTTCCCACAATTCTTTGCAAAATGAAGATTTTTTTTTTCTTTTTTTTTTTCACAAAATGGTCATTGTAACAGGTTATTTCTCACACACAGCATATGCATACCCCAAATTACACCCCAAAACAAATTCTTCTGCTCCTCCTGAGTATGGCGATATCACATGTCTGAGACTTTTTCACAGCCTGGCCACATACAGAGGCTCAACATGCAGGGAGCGCCGTCAGGTATTCTAGGGACATAAATTACACATCTAATGTCATGACGACCTATCACATTTTTGAAGGTCCTGGAGCACCAGGACAATGGAATTG
>BLSH010183548.1:1164938-1180094 GCA_018402905.1 Glandirana rugosa
CTCCCAGGAGCGTTCCCAAACCGCTGGAGCAGCCGATGACAGAGAGCAACCTAATCTGTCTGGCACTGGGTGCGTATAAGACAAACCCCCCAACAGAACCTCTAAGGAGGCGCCAGACACGCCTACACTGCCGCCTGCAAAACTTTGCGGCCAAAAGCAGCATCCGAAGATGCTAACACATCAATCTTATAAAACTTAGTGAAAGTGTGTACAGAGGCCCAAGTGGCCGCCTTGCAACACCTGTGACACCGAGGCCTGGTGTCTGAAATCCCAGGAAGTGCTAACAACCCGGGTAGAATGAGCCGTGACCGGAAAAGGGGGAACCTTGCCCCAAACAGAATATGCGTGGGTCACGGTCTGTCTAATCCAACGAGAGACAGTAGCCGACGAGGTCGCCAAACCCTTGCGAGGACCCTCTGTCAGTACAAACAAGGAATCAGACTTCTGAAAGGAAGCTGTAGCAGCTAAATACACTCTTAAGGCCCTCACTATGTCCAAGGAATGCAACTCAAATTCTTTTGGGTGCGATGGACGTGGGCACAATGAAGGAAGAACAATATCTTCATTAATGTGAAAGGAAGAAACCACCTTCGGAAGAAATGAAGGAGAGGGTCGCAAGACCGCCTTGTCCTTGTGCAGGACTAGGTAGGGAGACTTGCATGACACTGCTGCCAACTCAGACACCCGTCTGGCGGATGTGATGGCCACCAAAAAGGCCACCTTCTGCGACAGCAGTTGTAAGGAAATCTCCCTGATTTTTTCATATGGCGGTTTCTGAAGCACAGAAAGCACCAAATTCAAATCCTACATAGCCATTGGGGACCTCACCCGAGGCGCCACATGTCGCACACCTTGTACAAAGGTACGAATCAACGAGTGCGAAGCCAAGGGTCTCTGAAAAAGAATCGCGAGGGCCGATATCTGGCCCTTGAGAGTACTCAAAGCCAGTTTTTTGTTCAGGCCTTGCTGCAAAAAAGTCAGTACCCTAGACACCACATAAGAGCGAGTATTATGACCCTCCGCCTCGCACCAAGTTATGTAAGCCTTCCAGGTGCGGTGATATATCTTGCGAGAAGTACACTTGCGAGCCTTTAACAAGGTAGGGATCACGGAGTCAGCGACTCCCCTGTCCCTCAGCACTTGGGACTCAATAGCCAGGCCGTCAAAGCCAGCGATGGTAAAGCAGGGTGCAAGATGGGCCCCTGAGACTGTAGATCGTCTCGCAGCGGGAGCCGCCAGGGAACGTCCACCACCATTCGCACCGTGTCGGCGTACCACGTGCGCCGAGGCCAATCTGGAGCCACCAGGCTTGTTGGTATTCCCTCCGCTACTACCCTGCGTATCAATCGCGGTAGAAGGTTTATCGGAGGGAAGGCGTACAGAAGGCGAGAACGGCCCCAGGGGGCCACCAGAGCGTCCGTGGCCACTGCCAACGGATCCCTCGTTCTGGACACAAAGGTCCTCATCTTGTGATTGAACCGAGACGCCATGAGATCCACGTCCGGCGTCCCCCCATCTGCGGCAAATCTGGGTGAATACCTCCGGATGGAGAGACCACTCTCCCTGGTCCAGCGTCTGGCGACTGAGAAAGTCCACCTGCCAGTTTTCCACGCCAGGAATGGCGGAGATTGCTGGAACGTGACGTTCCGCCCAACGCAGTATCAGAGCTGCCTCTGCCGCAGCTGCTGGACTCCTCGTGCCACCCTGATGGTTCACATATGCCACTGCTGTGGCATTGTCCGACTGAATCCGAATCGTACAACCCTGCAACCTCACTGTCCAGTGAGATAGGCATAATCTGATCGCTCTCAGCTCCAGCACACTGATGGGGAGGCGAGCTTCCTGTGCAGACCAACGGCCCTGGGCAGATAGCTGCCCCAGGATCCTGCCCCAGCATGAAAGGCTGGCATCCGTGGTGATGATCACCCACTGGGCAGGAACGACTTCCCCCGAGTCAACGCCGAGTCCCGAAGCCACCAGGTCAGAGATGCCCTGGTCTGGGAGTTCAGGCGGATCAGAAGGTCCAAGGACCGAGGAGACCTGTCCCACTGAGACAGAATCGCTCGCTGGAGAGGTCGAGTGTGACTCTGGGCGTACGGTATTGCCTCGAAAGTCGAGACCATGAGCCCCAGCACCCGCATACAGAATCGTAATGAAGACCGTCGGTGTGACAGGAGGGTTTGCACCGCAGACTGCAGTGACAGCAACTTGGCCGGAGAAAGGAACACCTTCGCCTGCTTTGTGTCCAGAATCAGACCCAGATATTCCAGACGACGGGATGGAGACACCGTCGACTTCTGCAGGTTGAGCAACCCGACAAAGTCCTGCAGCGAGGTCATGGTGATTCTCACATTCTCCTCCAGAGCCAAGGCGGACTCCGCTCACAGGAACAGGTTGTCGAGGTAGGCTACTACCGCAATGCCTCTCTGTCGCAGTAACGCCAGTACCGGAGCTACCAGTTTTGTGAAAACTCGAGGGGCTGAGGCCAGACCGAAAGGGAGTGCCACAAATTGATAATGGAGGTCCCCCACTGCAAAGCGAAGGAAGCGCTGATGCCGTGGACAAATAGAAACATGGAGATACGCATCCCTGATGTCCAGAGACGCCAGGAATTCCCCCTGATGGAGGACGGCCACAACCGAGCTGATCGATTCCATCCGGAATTTCCGCGCCTTCACATACCGGTTCAGGGCCTTCAGGTCCAGTACTGGCCGGACCCCCCCCCCCCCTTTTTTGGGGACCACGAACAGGTTTGAGTAGAAACTGGCACGATCACCCCTTGGTCCTAGAGTGCTAGGACAGCCCCGAAGAGGGCCTCTCAGCGTGCCTGCGGGAGCCCTAAGTTCAATGGGAAGAACCTGTCTGGGGGTAAAGTGTTGAACTCTATCCTGTACCCGGTGGACACTACTTCCTGGACCCACCGGTCGGAAATGCGAGCAAGCCACCGGTCTGGGAACCCCAGAAGACGTCCCCCCACCCGAAGCCCGGGTGGGGGCAGCCCATCAGGCGGAGGAGGGCTTGTCCTCCGCCTTTTTGGTTTTTCGCTGCCACTGCTGTTTACCGGCCCCTGCAGTGGCCTTACCAGATCGGGTCCCTTTTCCCGCTGTGCCCGGGGCGCGAAAAAACCTCTTCTGACCCGAGGCAGGGGGCCCCTGTCTACGACAAAACTCACGCTTCCGGGGCTCTGGGAGGAAAGTGCTCTTACCTCCTGTGAAATCCTTAATGATCTCATCCAGTTGTGGACCGAATAGACGTCCACCTTGAAAAGGGAGGTCTGCGGGGCCTTTCTTAGACGCATAGTCTCCGGAACAATGAACATAACCAAAGAACCCGTCTAAGGATGACGGCAAAAACCGCCATTCTGGACAACATAGGCAGTAAATCCACGACCGCGTCACAAAGGTACTTGATACCATGATGTAAAAAGTCAGCTCTCTGCTCATCCATCAGGCGGCCGCAGTCCAGATCATTCTGGAGCTCCGCCATACGCTCAGACAGATATTGCGCCGCCATGGCAGACGCCAGGGCCGGCCGCAGAGCTGAGCCTGCTACCAAGAAGAGAGTTTTTAACACCGCCTCTGTCAGCCGGGTCCTTAAAGGAAGGGGCCCCTTCCATAGGAATGGTCGTGTCAGGAAGATGCAGCTGTTTCTATGGTTTCCGCGGTGGTGCGCGCGCCTGTGCGCGGTCGCATGCGTTCGTGCACGCCCACGCGTGCGCATCCGTGCGCGCACCCGCCGGAAACAGGCGCCAATCGGCCCTATTTAAACTTGCAGGGCTCAGTGCCCGGTGCTGTCCGTTCTACAGCGTTTCCCGCATCTGTGCCCCCGGCAAGCTATTTCTGAGTGACTTCCTGTTCCTGTGACCCCGGCTATCCCTTTGGACTTGTTGCTATCTGCCTGCACCTGACCCCGGCTTGCCTACGACCCTCCGCTTGTCTGATCCCTTGTACCGTCTCTGCCAGCACGTTGCCGACCCTGCCTGTACCCGACCATCCGTTTGCCTGATCCCGCTGTACCGCACCGCCCGCTAGTTGCCGACCCGGACTGAAACACTACTCTCCTGTTTGCACGAGCCCCAGTGGACTTCCGCCTACCAGCTAAGGACTGTCCAGCCCTCGTGCCCCCCTGTGCTCCTGAGCTCCCTGTTCCCACTATCAGGGGTTCTCGAACCAGGGCCGCAAGAGAGGTTGCCCCCCCGCATAAGCCAGACTCTACCACCAGGTACGTGACAGGTCGTCACCTTATTCAGACGAGCTATCGGTGGGTCCACCACAGGCGACTCCCATTTCTTCAAAAAGCTTTCCTCAAAGGGATAGCGAGTGGCAAAACGTTTTGACAGCGAAAAAGAATGCTGCGGACGCTGCCATTCACGATAAATCAGATGATCAAAACATTGATCATAGGGGTAAGCCTTAGGGGCCCTGGGGGGCCTGGTGGACCCGCACACATACGCAGATGTCTGAGATTCGCCATCCTGGTCACACCGTAGTGCGAACACCAGTGATAATGGCGGAAACCAGCGCTTTTTCGCACGCAGCTGCTGCCCCCTGGTCCTCCTCTCCGTCCGAGGGACCCAGTTCACCGTCAGAGAGGTCCACTGGGGTCCCTGTGACCCCCGAGGCCATTTCTGGATCAGAGTCCTCCCCTGAAGAACAAGGGGGAGGAAGACTCTTCCTAGGGACCTGATGGGCAACATCCGCCCGGGGAAGAAACTCACTAAAGACCGCCCACAGCTGGTCCAAAAAAGCCCCTTGCGCAGATTGCGCTGTTGCTGAGTCCTCAGCAGGCCCAGCAGTATAGTCTGCCCCACAGAACACCAGGGAGACCCAGGAGGACTGCACCCACTGCCACCAGCACCCCCAGGAGAGCCCAGCTATTACTTGCTGTTTTGCTGCCTGTAACTGAGGATCGTCAGAAGAGCTGCGCCGTCAGGAGCACACACCGTTCCAAAGAGAAAGCAAAACATCTGCAGCACGTTTTTACAGCAGTAGGGGACTTCAATATGGCCGCAGAGTAAACTCTAGAGGCCGAAACCACCTGCAGGGGAACGTGTACTACCGCAAATGGCCACTCTGAGCGCTAGAGGGAAAGCTCCATATGCCCAGCATGTCCGCGACTGCGGGAAAATGACGCCGGTGTACCGCAAAATAGCAGCGGATCGTCGCATAACGGCGAAAAATTCCAAAAGCGGTGCTAACGATCGGGTGCGCAGCGGGGGAAGTTGGGGGGGGGGAAGGGGCCCCAGGCGCCCCTATCCAGTGGCTACCAAGAAAATCGCCGGTCCCCCCTCCACCCCTAAGGAAAGGGGGGAGGGGGGAACTCTCACTCACCACTCCTGTCGGGCGTAGCGGGTAGCCACCCATTTGCAGACCTTCTGCCCCTACCTGGGCGGGATGCTGCCGGCCAAAGAAAAACGCCTGAACCGGACCGCAATCCGGGACTTGGGCGCAGGTGGGGGCAACCCCAGGCCGCCTGCACAGAATGGGCACGATGCGGCGGGTCCCATACCGCGGGACCGGCTCGCAACGGTCGGCCAGGCCGGGGAATGTACAGAGTCCGAACGACCCTCTATGCCCCGGCCGGCTTCTTGATGGCAGACTTCATTTGCTTGATAGAAATAAGTGGTAAAATAAATATAAATGAGAAATAATAAGAAAAAAACGGTCACAATCAAGACCGCAAGTCCCCTAAGGGAGCCAGGTCAACTCCTATGCAAACTAGGCATTGAAACTGATGAACTATGCTTTGTGGAGGGTTTATGTGGGAAGAGAGGACGGCCCCGTGGGAGGGGCCAGCTGTTCTTTTCCCTGCCTAGTTAACTCCTAGTGGGACAAGCATAAACCCACAAGTCAATGAAGAGCTGCATCTGTCAGTGAACGTAGGAGAAATTAAGTTGGCCAGTACCGTATGCTAAAAAACAGCCCCACACCATGATGTTCCCAACTCCAAACTACACGGTTGGTATTGGGGTGTTTTTGGGTTGATGTGCAGTGCCATTTGACCTCCAAACATGGTGTGTATTATGGCATCCAAAGAGTATTTCACAGGCTTGTCTTAATGTTGTGCACCAAACTTTAAACAAGCTTCAACATGCTTTTTCTTCAGCAATGGAGTCTTGCGTGGTGACTGTGCATACACGCCATGGCGGTTGAGTGCATTACTTATTGTTTTCTTTGAAACAATTGTACCTGCTAATTTTGGGTCTTTCTGAAGCTCTCCACAAGTGTTCCTTGGCTCTTGGACAACTCTTCTGATAATTCTTTTCACTCCTCTGTCAGAAATCTTGCCAGGAGCACCTGGTCGTGGTCGGTTTATGGTGAAATGATGTTCTTTCCACTTTTAGATTATGGCTTGAACAGTGCTCACTGGAACATTCACAAGTTTAGAAATCCTTCTGTAACCAATGCCATCAGTATGTTTTGCAACAATACGGTTGCGAAGGTCTTGAGAGAGCCCTTTGTTTTTACCATCATGAGATGTTTGTTGTGTTACACTTTGGTAATGAGACACCTTTTATAGCCATCAGTTGAGACTGAACCAGCTGATATTAATTTGCAGTGACAAGGGTGGGATTGCTTTCTAATTACTGATAGATTTCAGCTGATGTCTTGGCTTTTCAAGCCTTTTTGCACCTCCCTTTCTTCATGTGTTCAATACTTTTTTCCCTGTGACATTCCATTTTATTACACATAACTTAATTTCTGAACTTATTTATTTTGGTTTCCTTGTATGTATGGATTGCATGGGTTGTTACTGACGTGGTGAAAGTTTTATGTCAATAGCACCTTTAGAAATATATTTACCTAGAAAATGGTGCGTGTTCAATACTTATTTTACCTGCTGTATATGTTATCCCTGAAGACCATGTCATGCTTATGAGTACTGTATATATTATATTGTTCCCTAAATAAGTCTGCATTATAATTCTGAAAACACTCAATTGTTTACATTGTATTTTAATTGTAGTTCTTGACCTAAGGAAATGGAAACCTCCTGTCTCTGCACTTCTTTCCGGTCATTAATAGATGGCTCTGTATTTTCAGAACTGAGAAGTCAACGGACCAAGTAATGAAGCCTGTGAACCTTGAGGCCCTATCAAAGTGGGTTGGGAAACTTCCTACAGACATTGTAGAAGACATGCCTCGTATTGCCCCAATGCTTGCCAGACTGGGCTATGATCCCTATGCCAACCCACCAAGATATGGTAACCCAGATGCCATAGTTGTTAACAACACTCATAGAGTGAGTATTAGGATTTATTTTTAATGCACATTCTTATCTCATAGAAATATGATAATCTGCGCTGATAATAGAATGAAAATAAGCTGGCCATGCACAGATCAAAATTTGTCCTGTTCAGTAGGTCCCTTTCACACTTGTGCGAATTGGGACTGCAAAGTCGCATGACAAGTCGTACCCCATAATTTCCAAAGAGTAACGTTCATATCTATGTGACTTCAAAGTAGTCCCTGAACTACTTTGGTTCGACTTTGATGCGACTTGAGGTCCATAGACCTCAAGATTACACAGGCATTGCTTCAAGTCGTGTCAAAGTCATACATGCGTGAAAGGGGCCACAGTTAACGTATGGCAGGCCCTGCTTAACCAAAGTTGACCACTTGATTTGATTTCTGTTAAACACATCCTGAAAAAAGTTTCTCAGTCAGCGGCTGCAACCATTGATCAGTGAATTCTGGCAGTGGCGGGTATAGTCTGGCAGGGGGGAAATCCTCCATCCACCTGGTTTGTGTATGGCAAGCTATAATCACTTCTGTTTACACAGAAACAGAGAGCATGGCTATGCGTGACTTTGGGGAAATCTCTAATGGTTTTACATTATGGGTGGTTTTTTTTTTTGGTTTTTTTTTCTCCAGAAGTTTTAAAATGATTGTGTTAAATGCCATTTGTGTGTGTGCGTGCACTTAGGTTGTGTTCACAGCGTCCAGGCAATGTGGGAACTTGTGAAGATCTTACCATTGACTGACTAGAGAAAAAGCTAATTGGATCAAAAAAAAACAGTACCAATTTGGAGTTCAGCTAGAGACCAGTGGGGGGAAACCCAATCTCGTTTCTACTAGTGGTGCAACGAATGGAAATTTTGGTGCCGAAACCGAAAATGCACAAAACCGAAAATCAGTTTTTTTTTTAAATATTTATATTTTTATATACAATTGTCATATGCAGCCTACCTGTGCATGGGCACTGACAGGTGGCACTGATTGGTGTTGATAGGTGGCACTGACAGGTGGCACTGGATGGTACTGGCAGGTGGCACTGACAGATGGCACTGGATGGTACTGGCAGGTGGCACTGGTTGACAGTGACAGTTGGCACTGGATTGTACTGGCAGGTGGCACTGATTGTCACTGACAGGCGGCACTGGATGGTATTGGCAGGTGGCACTGATTGGCACTGACAGGTGGCACTGGATGCTACTGGCAGGTGGCACTGGCATATGGCAATGATTGGCACTGACAAGTCGCACTGGATGGTACTGGCAGGTGGCACTGATTGGCACTGACAGGTGGCCAAGGATGGTACTGGCATGTGGCACTGGTTGGTACTGACAGGCAGCAGTGGATGGTACTAGCAGGAGGCGCTGATTGGTACTGACAAGCAGCACTGGATGGTACTGGCTGGCACTGGCAGAAGAGATCAGTAGATGCACAAAGCACAGAGCACGCTGCTTGTAGGAGCAGCTCTGTGCATGAAACTGTGACCTAATTACATAGGAATGCAGAGAGAGAGCTGTCTGATCTTCACTGAGATCAGAGGTGGGCAGGACTGAACAGCTAACACCTGCGCGTCCCGCCCACCTCCTGACATCAAGTTGGAAATTTGACAGCTCTTTCTGCATTCTCTGCATTCCAGTGTAATTAGGTCACAGTTTCATGCACAGAACATTTGTGAATCTTCTCATCTCCCACATCCATTGCGGGTATGTGATGCACACATATTCTGCAATGGAGGTACCCGCCCCTTTTTCGGTATCGGCCGGTTCTTTTGTTTCGGCCGATACTGAAAACAGATTTTGGCCGAAAAGGCCGATATTTTTCGGCTGCCGAAATTTCGGTGCATCCCTAATTTCTACTACTGACCATAGCTTCTGATCTGATTTGCCACCTCCTGACCTCCATGCCTTTATATTGAGATTACCAATCACATATCGTTGTTGGTAGGAGGGAGCAGGAGGAGAGTGGCCGTGGAAGATCTGGTCACAATTTACTGTATAGAATACCTGGGTTTGGCGATATCTACGTCCACATTTCTGCCTGAAAGTATTTAGGGCTGGTTCACACCATAAAAACGCACTCCAGATGCGTTCTGGATACGTTTCTGCATGCACGTTTTGATGCGTTCCAGTGCGTTTTTTGGTGCTTTCTGATGCGTTTCAGTGTGTTTTTGATGTGTTTTACTGCGTTCCAGTACAATCCAGTGCAGGTAAATGTTCTACTTTTTGTTTCTGGAACTGTAAAGCCCTGGAACTCAATGCACTGGTGTGAATTATGCCATTGGAAGCCGTATAACCTACTTTCAATGCGTTTTTGATGCAGAAAAAAAAAACCCACTGAACTTCATGTGGTGTGAACTGGCCCCCAATCATTTGTCAACAGCAGAAACAGAATCTGTGGTATTCCACAGATTCTGTTTCTGCTGTTGACAAATGATTGGGGGCCAGTTAACCACTTCAGCCCTGAAAGGATTTGGATTTTTTTTGTGATTCGGCACTGCATCACTTTAACTGAAAATTGCGTGGTCATGCGACGTTTGTACCCAAACTAAATTTTACCACAAATAGAGCTTTCTTTTGATGTTATTTGATCACCTCTGCGGTTTTTATTTTTTGCGCTATAAACAAAAAAAAAGAGCAACAGTTTTGAAGAAAAAACAATATATTTTTTTTTTTTTGCTACAATACATATCCAAAAACAAAATTAAAAAAATAATAATTTCTTCCTCAGTTTAGGCCAATATATATTCTTCTACATATTTTTGGTAAATAAAATCGCAATAAGCGTATATTGATTGGTTTGCGCAAAAGTTATCGCATCTACAAACTATGAAAATGGATTTACGGCATTTTTATAACTTTTTTTTTTTTTAACTAGTAATGGCGGCGATCTGCGATTTTTTTTCTGGACTGCGACATTGCGGCAGACAAATCAGACACTTTGGGACCAGTGACCTTTATACATCAGAGCTAAAAATAGCCACTGATTACTGTGTAAATGTCACTGCCAGGGAAGGGGCTAACACTAGGGGGTGATCAAGGGGTTAAATGTGTTCCCTCTGTGGTGTTTCTAAGTGTATGGGGGCTGGGCTGACTGGAGGAGGAGAGAGATCATTTATTGTTCCCTATCACTGGGAACTGAGAGACGATCTCTCTCAACTCCCCCCTCAGAACAAGGATCGGCTTTGTTTACACTCGCAGACCCCTGTTCTGCCCCACCCGCTAATTGGCTCCCCCGCTAGCCAGTGAGCACGAGCGCCCACACCACACGTTCCCGCAAGCGACCTAGCATGACGTTGTTTTTGGGAATGAGCCGACTTGCCGTCGTAAAACGACAGCGGCTGGTCGGCAAGTGGTTAAAGTGTTACCCTAAAAATAAAAAAAATCCATATACAGTATCTCAAAAAAGTGAGTACACCCCTCACATTTTTGTAAATATTTTATTATACCTTTTCATGTGACAACACTGAAGAAATGACACTTTGCTACAATGTAAAGAGTGTACAGCTTGTATAACAGTGTAAATTTGCTGTCCCCTCAAAATTGTTGCCAGCGGTTTAGACATTAATGGCTGTGTGTTGAGTTATTTTGAGGGGACAGCAAATTTACACTGTTATACAAGCTGTACACTCACTACTTTACATTGTAGCAAAGTGTCATTTCTTCAGTGTTGTCACATGAAAAGATATAATAAAATATTTACAAAAATGTGAGGGGTGTACTCACTTTTGTGAGATACTGTATGTTTGTTTAGTCAAATACTTGTTGGTAAATGTAGCCTGTATGTTATTTACTTTGTGCAATGCACACCGATGGGGGGATGTACTTCCCTGCTCTGTGTGATGCCAAACGGCCCACTCACTTCTAATCAGACCATCCTCCAGTGCGGACATAGGGAGCCCAGGAAGGCTGTACAGTAATGATACTGCAGAATCCATCATAAAAACATTGCCATACAAATATATATTTGAAATCAAATCAAATTTATTATTTTGTGGAAATAACATAGTGTAAGCAGATTTCTTGTGGTCACAGGCTGTGTCGCTCCCCTCCAGCCTGTGTCTTAGAATAAGAGGGAGTTGAAGCCACCATCAATCTACATGTAATATCTTGCCCCATTGTGTGTAGCTGGTTAGTGGGCATGAATGAAGGGCTAGTGGGCTGTCATTTACCACTGTGTATACGCCCACATGTTTGACTATAGTTACATGGGCTGCCCAGATGTGATGGGGAGGAAATGTTCAGCATAGAAACTCACTGAAAACCGAGCATGTGCAGAGTTGCCACTACAGCTGCAAAATCCCCAACTGCATTGGGGACATGAACAGAAGGTGGAGACAGAGAGCAGCAGGATCAACCAGGTTTTTTGCAGAATACAGAAAACAAATCTCATAGTGACGAGTGAGTATGAACAGCATGTAATACACCATTTATTGATAGTTTTTTTTTATGACGTGGGTTTAGTGACACTTTAAGGTTCTATTTGTAGCTCACACTAGTTGCTCATACTTATAGGTGTTGGAAAGGAAAGGATATTGTGATTGCTTGATTACACCTCCTCTTTTTGTTGGATTAGTTTGCAAGTACAGCCTGTATGTGTAAGGTGTATATGACTGAAGCAATACTTTTTTTGCAGATCTTGAAGGGAGATTTTAAAACCCCAAGCAGCCTGAAAGGATACATTCAGGTACAATATTATTTTTATATTTAGTTACACCAACTTTTTTTATTATTTTATTTGCATGTTCATTGTAATGTATGATATATTGTCTCTAAAAAGTATAGAATATTAGAACACATTTTAAAGTACTAAAGCAGATGTGTATTTGTGGTCTAGTGCTCCAGGTGGCTTATCTAATCTTTCCATATATCCCATTTGTATTAAATTGCACTGTGTTCCTATATCTGTAGATATAGTGAATGCAGCATTGTCAGATTTCAAGGTCAATGTACTTTTGATACCAGTAGGTTGAGTGTGTCATATAAAAGTTTAGGTAATGATCATACTATTGTGCAAGTTTATATAATTCCGGTATCCTACTTCATCCTTTGTGTATTATGAAGGTATTACTGTGCAGGGACCGACACTTGTGACTTTCCACCGAATGCTACAGAATTAAAAGAAAAAATGTAATTTTCTCAAGGGAAGTAACACAACTTCTTTCTTTCTTCACAGGTTCATCAGAATAACTCTTCACACTGGTGACTGGCACACTGGCAGATGTTTAGGTAAAACTTTATTTAGCTGAAGTTATGTAAGCTAAACACAGTGTTGATTAATGTTTTAAATAAATTGACTCTTTTTAATAGCATAATAATTAGTCTAATAATATACAGTAACATTTTTAGACAGTTGTGAAAAGAAAATTGTCATCAAGCTAAACACGTCATTGTTTGATTAAACCGTGTACTACTAACTAGTTGTGAGCATTTAGTGCAATGTTCTGCATCGCCAATTGAAATGACTATCCTGGAACTAGCATGTGGCCCCAGACAGTGGCAGCTTACATCAAAGACTGTTAATTCACGTGACAATAGATTTTAACGTTAATTATAATGCTGTAAAAATATAGTGTTCATCTGCAGTAACAGCCTGTAGAGAGAAGTAGGGAGGGTAGGTAGTCCAAAGAAGGGTGCAGGATCTGTGTCAGACTGGCCATTATTCAATACTAGCCAGTCTGACCTCACATTCCCCCACCCCCAGGTCCTACTTAAAGTGTTATTAAACCCAGGACCCTGCATTCACTATATCCGGTCTCCCATAGTACACAGAACATGGAAATGCAATACTTTTAGTAAATATAAACTGCTAAATACCTTTTCTCCTCAGTAGCATATAGCAGTCTTGTGACTCCTATCAGTGTTTGGTTAAAGCTTGTAGGTGAAGTTTTTTTAATGCACTGGCTGTCCTATTAGGATGCAGGACCCCGGACCCTCTGTCTGGACAGTGCTGATTTCCTAAGAAAAAAAACTCTCTAGCTATACACACCAAACTGAGCATGTGCTGCCTGACTCCAGTAACTGTCTTATCCAAACCTGTTCTGGAGTCATTGGAAGACGAGGAAGATATTTGCATACAGGATCAAACAGCTTGTTTACACAATGCAGAGGATTAACCCCTTAGGTTCCACAGTGAGTATAACAAGCATGTTTTACTGCATATACAGACGGATTTTTGCTGTTGTGGGTTTAGTAACACTTTAATCAGTTGCCGACCGCCCACCGTGGATTGACGTGGACAACATGGCTATCCTGCATGAATCACTGTCACTTGATGGTGGGTGCAGGAGTGAGTATTGTGAGCATGCGCTCGCCGCCGGAGGCGCGCTCACACGCTAGCGGGGGAGCCAATCAGCGGGTGGGACTGACTTGATCTCTGCCGGCCACCCGTGATCGCCCAGTATATGGGAGCAGTAATCTCTCTCCTCCCCCAGTCAGCCCAGCCCCCCACACAGAACACACTGACAGGTAACACATTTAACCCTTTGATCGACCCCTTAGTGTTAACCCCTTCCTTGCCAGTGACATTTATACAGTAAATGTCATTGGTTCCAAAAAAGTTTCAAGTGTCCAATATGCTGCAATATCGCAGTCCTGCTAAAAATCGCAGATCGCCACCATTACTAGTAAAAAAAAAACGCTATAAAATAATTCTCATCGTTGTAGACGCTGTGACTTTTGCACAAACCAATCAATACACACTCATTGTGATTTTATATATATATATATATATATATATATTTTATATATATATATATATATATATATATATATATATATATATATATATATATTAACCACTTGCCGACCGCCGATCGGCATCTGACGGCGGCAAAGTGGCTCATCCCGCAAATCGCCATCATACGACGGCGGCTGCGGGAACGCACGCTCACTGTGTCCAGGGGGGGCCAGGGAGCGGGTGCGGCGGCTTCGATTGCCGCCGGCCACCCGCGATGCCCCCCCCCCCCGGAGCGAATGAGCGGAGGTCCGTGTATGTAAACACGGACCTCCGCTCTGTGTGAGGGGGAAGGGCTGTGATCACAGCCTTCCTTTACATGAAGGCTGTGACCACTTCCCTTCCCCAGATAGGCAGTCCCCCATACAGTAAGAACACGCCCAGGGAACACAGTTAACCCTTAGAGCGCCCCCTGCAGGTTAACCCCTTCACTGCCAATGGCATTTACACAGTAATCAGTGCATTTTTATAGCACTGATCGCTGTATAAATGCCAATGGTCCCAAAAAAGTGTCAAAATGGTCCGACATGTCCGCTGAAATATCGCAGTACCGCAAAAAATCGCAGATCGCCGCCATTATTAGTAAAAAATAAAAAAAAATTAAAACCCCCAAAAATGAATTCTCATCATCCGTAAACGCGACCACTTTTGCGCAAACCAATCAATAAACGCTGATTGCGATTTTTTTTATCGCAAATATGAGGAAGACTATAAATCGGCCAAAAACGGTGAAAAAAAATGTTTTTTTATATATTTTTTTTGGATTTGTATTTTAGGAAAAAGTAAGAAATTTGGGGTTTTTTTGCTAAATTGTCGCTCTTCTTTTGTTTATAGCGGCGATCAGAAATGACGCAGCGGTGATCAAATACCACCAAAAGAAAGCTCTATTTGTGGGAAAAAAAGGACGCAAATTTCGTTTGGGTACAACGTCGCACGACCGCGCAATTGTCAGTTAAAGCGACGCAGCGCCGAATCGCAAAAAGTGCTCTGGTCCTAAAGCTGGAAATCCTTCCGGGGCTGAAGTGGTTAAAATAGAAACTGACTTCAAGTCAGCTTTTAAGAAAACCTGCCATTTGGACTTCTTTTTTCCCAGGGTAGGTGATCCTCATTGAGCTAACCTCCCTCATATGGTGGATTTTCAGCGGGTATCTTCCTAAACAAGTGGAAAGATGGAGGATGTGTTAAAAGC
>BLSH010183552.1:0-30908 GCA_018402905.1 Glandirana rugosa
TAATTAATACTTTTCAGACCCATTTTGAAGATGATCTCCATTTTTGCATTTTTTATGTTTTTATTTTTTAAAAAATATTTAGTTATTTCCCTGTCCCCATTTCTTTGTAGGTCACTTGTCCCACCCTTACCCACGTTTCCTTCATTTTGCAGACCTCTAGGACCTTCCAGGACTATTTTACAACATTTTTTGTACCTAAAAGTCTGGGTCTCCATTGATTTCAATGGGGTCCGGGGTCTGGGACATAGTTCGGTTCTGTCCGGACCCGAACCCGGACTTTGTCCCGAAGTTCGGCCGAACCAGCAGAACCCGGACTTCTAGAAGTTCGCTCAACTCTAGTTATGATGACAACTGCCCCCGGGCTGCTCCGCCTCACCCTATACTGCCCTAACCAGTCCTTATACTACCCTAGCCTGCCCCTATACTGCCTTAGCCTGTCCATATACTTCATTAGCCTGTCTATATACTACCCTATTCTGCCTCCACTACTACCCTAGCCTGTCTATATACTACCCTAGCGTGCCCATTTACTACCCTAGCCTGTCCATATACTACCCAACCCTGTCCATATACTACCCTAGCCTGTCTATATACTACCCTAGCCTGTCCATATACTACCCTAGCCTGTCTATATACTACCCTAGCGTGCCCATTTACTACCCTAGCCTGTCCATATACTACCCTAGCATGCCCATATACTACCCTAGCCTGTCCATATACTACCCTAGCCTGTCCATATACTACCCTAGTGTGCCCATATACTACCCTAGCCTGTCCATATACTACCCTAGCCTGTCCCTATACTACCCTAGCCTGTCTATACACTACCCTAACGTGCCCATATACTACCCTAGCCTGTCTATATACTACCCTAGCCTGTCAATATACTACCCTAGCCTGTCCATATACTACCCTAGCCTGTCTATATACCACCCTAGCCTGTCTATGTACTACCCTAGCCTACCCCTATACTACCCTAGCCTGTCTATACACTACCCTAACATGCCCATATACTACCCTAGCCTGTCTATATACTACCCTAGCCTGTCCATATACTACCCTAGGCTGTCCATATACTACCCTAGCCTGTCCATATACTACCCTAGCCTGTCCATATACTACCCTAGCCTGTCTATATACTACCCTAGCGTGCCCATTTACTACCCTAGCCTGTCCATATACTACCCTAGCGTGCCCATATACTACCCTAGCCTGTCTATATACTACCCTAGCCTGTCAATATACTACCCTAGCCCGTCCATATACTACCCTAGCCCCCCTATACTGCCCTAGCCTGTCTATATACTACCCTAGCCTGTCTATATGCCACCCTAGCCTGTCTATGTACTACCCTAGCCTGTCCATATACTACCCTAAACCCTTGGAATTTAACATAATGCTATATCATATAATAGGGTTTCCCATTAGAGTCCCCTTTACATCAGGGTCCTCATCATAATCCCCCTTACATCAGGGTCCCCAACAGAGTCCCCCTTACATCAGGGTCCCCATCAGAGTCCCCCTTACATCAGGGTCCCCCATCAGAGTTCCCCCTTACTTCAGGGACCCCATCATAATCCTCTTTACATCAGGGACCCCATCAGAGTCCCCTTTACATCAGTGTCCCCATCAGAGTTCCCCCTTACATCAGGGTCTCCATCAGAGTTCCCCCTTACATCAGGGTCTCCATCAGAGTCCCCTTTACATCAGAGTTCCCCCTTACATCAAGGTCCCCATCAGAGTCCCCTTTACATCAGGCCCCCTTTACATCAGAGTTCCCCCTTACATCAAGGTCCCCATCATAGTCCCCTTACATCAGTGTCCCCATCAGAGTTTCCCCTTACATCAGGGTCTCCATCAGGGTCCCCTTTACATCAGAGTTCCCCCTTACATCAAGGTCCCCATCAGAGCCCCCTTACATCAAGGTCCCCATCAGAGTCCCTCTTACATCAGGGTCCCCATCAGAGTCCCCCTTACATCGGGGTTCCAATTAGAGTGCCCCTTACATCAAGGTCCCCATCAGAGTGCTCCTTACATCAGGGTCCCCATCAGTGTTCCCCCTTACATCAGGGTCCCCATCAGAGTCCCCTTACGTCAGAGTTTCCCCTTACATCAGTGTCCCCATCATAATCCCCCTTACATGAGGGCCCCTAACAGAGTCCCCCTTACATCAGGGTCTTCACCAGAGTGCCCCCTTACATCAGTGTCCCCATCAGAGTTCCCCCTTACATCAGAGTTCCCCCTTACATCAGGGTCCCCATCAAAGTCACCCTTACATCAGAGTCCCCCTTACATCAGGGTTCCCATCAGAGTCCCCCTTACATCAGGGTCCCCATCAGAGTCCCCCTTACATCGGTGTTCCCATCATAGTTCCCCCTTAGATCAGGGTCCCCATCAGAGTCCCCCTTACATCAGGAGCCCCATCAGAGCCCCCCTTACATCAGGGTCCCCATCAGAGTTCCCCCTGACATCAGGGTCCCCATCATAGTTCCCCCTTACATCATGGTCCCCATCATAGTTCCCCCTTACATCAGGATCCCCATCAGAGACCCCCTTACGAATGTTGGAAGAATGGGCTAAATCAGGAATCTTTCATTAAAATGTAGCTAGAGTAATGCTCCTTCACCGGATGGATGGAACGCCGGTTCGGCAAGTGGGGCAAGTATTTGACCACCTTATCCACCGCAGTCGCGGTGGTGCTGTCAGTGTTATTATGCGTAGGCTGCTGTCTGGTACCATGCATGAAGGGACTCATCTCGAGGGTGGCAGATAAGGCTGCGGGCGATGTAATGTATACCGCGCTGTCCACGCCAAGACCCTGACTTACATGATAGACCAGGGTTAGCCACACCGCCTGTATGAGAGAGTGATGCTGTTTTTATGAAGGACCCCACCGAAACCGGCAAAGACTCCTGGGGTGGGAGCTCGAGTAAGGATCTACATTTTGTAGGTTCAACAGGAGGGGGGAATGTTGGAAGAATGGGGCTAAGTCCGGGATCTTTCATTGAGTGCAGCTGGAATAATGCTTTATGGGAACCTATAAAATGTTGATTTATAATGTGCTAATGAATGTGCTTACCCGAGACGAGAGAACATCCGGTGACAGGAGAGACGGTTTGATTCCTGAGAAAACCAAACTTTTGGATATGTGATGATATGAATTACTCCCTTCTGGCTCCAAGATGGACTTTTTATCAAAAAACAGTTTAACCCCTTCAGTCCCGGAAGGATTTCACACTTTAGGACCAGAGCCCTTTTTGCGATTCGGCGCTGAGTCGCTTTAACTGACAATTACGCGGTCGTGCGACGTTGTACCAAAACGAAATTTGCGTCCTTTTTTTCCACAAATAGAGCTTTCTCTTGGTGGTATTTGATCACCGCTGCGTCATTTCTGATCGCCGCTATAAACAAAAGAAGAGCGACAATTTTGCAAAAAAACCCAAATTTCTTACTTTTTGCTAAAATACAAATCCAAAAAAAAAAATATAAAAAAAACATTTTTTTTCAACGGTTTTGGCCGATTTTATATTCTTCCTCATATTTGTGATTAAAAAAATCGCAATCGGCGTTTATTGATTGGTTTGCGCAAAAGTTGCCGTGTTTACGGATGATAATTAATTTTTCGGTTTTTTTTTTTTTATTTTTTTTTTACTAGTAATGGCGGCGATCTGCGATTTTTAGCGGTACTGCGATATTGGGGCAGACATATCGGAACATTTTGACACTTTTTTTGGGACCATTGGCATTTATACAGCGATCGGTGCTATAAAAATGCACTGATTACTGTGTAAATGCCATTGGCAGTGAAGGGGTTAACCTGGGGGGGCACTCTAAGGGTTAACTATGTTCCCTGGGCGTTCTAACTGTGTGGGGACTGGGGAAGGGGAGCGATCACAGCTTCCATATAGTGGAAGGCTGTGATCACAGCCCTTCCCCCTCTCACAGAACGGAGGTCCGTGTTTACATTCACGGACCTCCGTTCTTTCACTCTGGGAGGGGGGCATCGCGCATAGCCGGTGGAGATCGAGTCCGCCGCACCCGCTCCCTAGCCCCCCCGGGCACAGTGAGCGCACGTGCGCGCCTCTGGCGGAGCGCGTGCGCTCACAGTGCTCGATCTCGCAGCCGCCGTCGTATGACGGCGTTTTGCGATATCGAACCACCTTGTCGCCGTCAACCTGCGGTTGGCGGTCAGCAAGTGGTTAAACTAGAACTGTCATGGCGCTGCCCATGTTTTGTTTCACTTTCTATCGGTCACATGGGAAAACCACCCATTTAACTGCTTGATTGCTAATAGAAGATATGGACGTTGATTGGATGATCATTCCTAGGTTACAACCCAGAACACACCTATGCCTTATGCACATTTATCACTATAAAAAAATCTTGAGCCCTTGCTTTCAGTAGGATTACCCGTAGGCAGACCTGTTGTACTGTGTTTCCTCCATGTAATAAAGCAAATCTACTTGTTTTCCTACAATCACCGGTGTCCAGCTTGGATTTTTTCCAACATTTAGTGGTCCTTCGAGAGCCGGAAGCCACTACTGGACGATAGAAGTTCTGCTGGGACGACTGCAAAGACCCGAGGTGAGATGCCAAGGATCGCCCCGAGAAGACCTCCAGTCCTACGTTGACTGGTGAAAGAGGCCGGTCGTCTCCAAAGGGAGGGAAATTGTCGGTTTCACGGAAGAGCGGTGAGGAATAACAAGCGGTTCGGTGAGTAACAAATTTATCTTTCTCATCAGAATGGTGTAGTCAGAAATATACGCTGTTTGAACTTTTACTATACGGGTAGTCACTGAAAGGTATATTTTGTGACTATTATGCCTGTATGATAGAATTGGTAGGTGGTTGTGACCAATTTCTGTATACAAAAGATAGTCAAGAAGTTAAGGGGGACATAAACCTTACTGGGTGCAAGTTAAAAACATAAGGAGTAGAGATGGGAAAGATAAATTCTCGTTATAAAAAGGATCCTGAATATAATAATGATAATAAATATTGATAAGAAATTAGTACGTCATTTAAGTAAGTGGAAGAAAGGCTATGGGGTTTGAAGGCACCTCGGATAAAAATAAATGCAGAATTTTTTTTTAGGAGATTCAAAAGCGACTCGGGAAATAGTAAAAGACAGAGGAACCTAGGAGTAGCACAGCTTCAGAGATGGTTGGAGGAGGCAATGTAAAAGGAATGTTGATACATATGATGAAGATGATGATGATGAGGAATGTATGTAAGTCATTGGAAGGGGTAGGGGAAATAGAAGGAGATCCCCTATCATTGATTATGAGGGGAGGAAGGAGCGGAAGGAATGTTCCAGATACGGGAGGAAAGGATATTTTGCACGTGAATGTAAGACAGAACAAAAACGACAGAATGATGCATGACTAGTAGAGTTGAACGAACACCTGGATGTTCGGGTTCGGCGGGTCCGGCCGAACTTCGCGAAAAAGTTCGGGTTCGAACTTGACCCCGGACCCCGAACCCCATTGAAGTCAATGGGGACCCAAACTTTTCGACACAAAAATGGCTGTAAGAAAGTCCTGGCAATGGCTAGAGGGCTGCAAAAGGAAGTAAAATGGGGGTAAGAGTAGGACAAGTGCCCTACAAAAAAATGGGGATAGGGAAAATAACTTAAAATCAAATAAAAAAAATAAAAATGGGAAGGGGGGGTGGATGTACAGCAACAGCTGGAACCTGGCCCTATAGGAGTAGGCGATGATTTTTGAACAATAATTTGTCACTTACAGCAACAGCTGGAACCTCTCCCTTTAGAACTAGGAGATGATTTTAGAACAATAATCTGTCCCTCTAAGCAACAGCAGGAACCTCTCCCTTTAGAACTAGGAGATGATTTTAGAACAATAATCTGTCCCTCTAAGCAACAGCAGGAACCTGACCCTATAGGAGTAGGCGATGATTTTAGAACAATAATCTGTCCCTTACAGCAACAGCAGGAACCTGACCCTATAGGAGTAGGCGATGATTTTAGAACAATAATCTGTCCCTCTAAGCAGTAGACTCTACCTAGTCCACAATCAGATCGTTCTGTAATGCAGGATGAGATGTTATATATCTGCAATCTGTCCCTCACAGCGCCGGCAGCATCCTCTCCCTACACTAGCCTGAGAGCATGTGACTGCAGCACTAAGTGACTCCAGCTTATAAAGAGGCTGGGTCACATGATGCACTGGCCAATCACAGCCATGCCATTAGTAGGCATGGCTGTGATGGCTTCTAAGGGCAAACCAGTGAAACGCTTGTTGATTGGCTGCCATGCAGCTATTCAACAGGCGGGATCAAATACCCGAACCCAGAACCCGAACCCAAACTTTTTTTCAAATGTCCGGGTTCGGGTCCGGGTCACGGACACCCCAAAGTTCGGTACGGACCCAAACTTTACAGTTCGGGTTTGCTCAACTCTAATGACTAGGTGAAGACATGAAACCAGATTGTAGGGACCAGGGGGACTATGAGATAATAAATTTAAGTCATATAGGTCAAGTATGGTTTTCCAGTGAGCGTCCAGAAATTAACTTAAAGGTGGGAAGGCGAAAAGTAAGATTCCTCTGTGACACAGGAGCTTGCCGATCGGTTATACAGCATCAGGATGCCCCCATATACAATACAGACAAACGTGTTTATGTAAGATCGGCTAATGGAGCAATTACAAAAGAAGTAATGACTTCTCCCCTCCCTGTCTTTGATCAGGAGACAGCACAGCATCACAACTTCCCTTTTGTGATATCCAAACTTTGTCCTGTCAAGCTATCGGGGAAAGATTTGTTGAGACAATTACAAATTTGCCTTGTACCAGGAAAGGAAGGTATAAAGGTGGCAAGGATGGAGACGCTAGAGAAGAAAAGACAGGACTTCTATTATTACTGTTTAACGGTACAAGGACCACCAGTTATAGTCTTAAAAAGGTTGATCAGAGAGTATTCAGGAGAAGGGGAACCCCAGAAGCACCCTCATTGCACAACATATTTTAAAAGAGCATGGGGTCCCGATGAGAATTATGAGCTGGGATTTCTTCAACAAGCAGATATTAAATTGTTAAAGGACAGGTTGTATTTGGGTCCTGATGGAACCATGGTGATGAGTGTGGTGTGTAGTCCCACCTTTAGGAAATTTTAGGGGCAGCAAGTTTGTCCCCACATTTCACTCAGACAACCCACGGGAAGTCTTGGGCATATTGTGGTGAAGAACTGATTAAATGGATGGGAATGACACCTAAAGAGTTGCAGAGGGTGGGAGTACAGGTTGTAGATGTAGAGCAAGAGGCGTTGGGCATAAGTGAACGTTTTGTGTGGAAGGAGGATAAATGATTGGATATGTTGCTGACGGAGGAAGAAGAGGGAGAACTGGCCACTCTGCCCCCAACACTCTGGTCAGCCAGCAAAGGTGATGTTGGATTAATGAAAACTGCGGATGCAGTAGTCATAATTCCAAAAAGTTCCTTCCGCCCACACAAAAGGCAAAATCCACTGAAACCTGAAGCAGAAAAGGGAATAGAACCTGTCCTGACGGAACTTATTACCAAGGGAATAGTGGTTGAGGCCCCAGATTCCCTATGTAATACCCCTTTGTTTCCTGTTAAGAAACCCACAAGGACTTAGAATTATTTGTAGATGGATCTGCCAGTAAGAATGACCTGGGACAAAATCAAGTGGGTTATGCAGTGGTGACCCAGGACCAGACATTGACTAGTGGTTCGCTACCAAGTCATTATTCAGCACAAGCAGCATAACTTGTGGCTCTTATTGAAGCCTGCAAGGTAGGAGAAAATAAAAGGGTAAACATTTACACCAGGGCCGTCTTTAATATGGATTGGACCCTGGGCAAATATTTTCTTGGGCCCCCCACATGCAATTTCACTCTCCACCTGCTCTGAGACATACAATACATAGCAACTAGACTCAAAATCAGTTTACTGAATCAGATTAGCAGTGATTTTGATTGGTTGCCAGAGGTCACAGCATATCATTACCACTTACTGACTGGTTGCTAGAGGTTGCAGCACACATTACCGCTCACTGATTAGTTGCTAGAAGTTACAGCACATGCTTTCTGCTTGTTTGGTTGTTAGAGATTACTGTACATCAATACTGCTCACTGATTGGTTGCTAGAGGTTACTGCACATCATTACTGCCCACAGATTGGTTGCTAGAGGTTACAGTACATCATCTCCTCACTGCCTGCACACCATGGACTGGGGAGCGCAAAGTCGCTTTCCTGACACCACAGAAACGTGCTGCCCTTTAGCAGATACACAGCAGTGGCATCAATTATTAATGACTCCCTCACGCATCTGCTGATATGTGCTGTGGAATTTCAAGCATGCCTTTGTCTCCCCAGTGGGCAGCATCCAGTATAGGTGATGGTGAATATGACCTCAGGGTGCATGATATACATATGAATGCCACCTTTGTTTACATATCAGTGCAGCTGGCCGCCACTATTTACATATCAATGCTGCCGCTATTTACATATCAATGCCGGTTATTTGCATCTGTACACAACAATAGGGCAGAGTTGGCCAGCTTTAGTAGCAGCACTTAGGTATCAGGACACAGCACAGGTCTAAAACTTCAAGGGACAAGGGAATTTAAACCGGGATAGTTGGCAAGAATGAGGCAGCTGCTTTGGGCCCCACAGCAATGACAGGGCCCAGGGCAGCTGCCCCTTTTGCCCTGCTTTAAAGACGGCCCTGATTTACACTGACAGTCAATATGCCTTTTCAACAGTACATATGTTTGCACAACAATGGAAGAATAGGGGAATGGTGACCTCTACAGGGAAACCTATCACACTTAAGAACTTAATTTTACAATTGTTAGAAGCAATACAGAAACCCACATAGGTAGCTATCTGTAAATGTGCAGCACATACAAAATGCCAGGACACTGTTTCACAAGTTAATAATAAGGCAGATCAGGCAGCGAAGCAAGCCGCCACCATAGCACCACTTAACCCAATTTAGACTCTGGAGACAGAGAGTATTGCCCATATAGACCCTGAGATTTTAAAAATAATGCAAGAACAGTCCCCTGAAACAGAAAAACAAAAGTGGAAACACAAGGGTGGTACAAGGGAGGGTGACCTGTGGTTAGGCCCACATTTTAAACCAATCTTGCCTAGCAGTTTGTTCCGGTATGCAGGTCTTTTGAGCCATGGGGTAAACCATGTCTCACCCGGAGGGGTGGTATCCCTAGTAGAGAAGACATTTACTGTGTATGGATTCTCAAATTACTCAAAAATTTTTTGTGCACAGTCTGTGCTAAAATGCACCCACAAGGGAATTTCAAAATTCCACAGGGACAGTTTCCAGACCCTCCATATCCATTCCACACCATCTGCCTGGATTTTATTGAACTGACAAAGGTAGAGAACAAAAGGTTTTGTCTGACTATAGTGGACATGAATTCGAAATGGACCGAGGCATTTCCCCTGACACACCCAGATGCAAGGTCAGTGGCAAGGTTCCTAGTAAGGAAAAATCTTCCCTAGGTTCGGGCTACCGACAATAATATACAATGACATTTTGTAAACCTAGTGATAACAGACATGGCCATAGCACTTCAGATAAACCTTAAGAATCATTGCTCATATCACCCCCAATCTGCAGGGTTAGTGGAAAGGCTTAATGGTATATTGAAAAACAAGCTAGCAAAAGCGATGCAGGAAACAGGAAATAATTGCTTATTTTGCCTCCCACTGACCCTGCAAAACATGAGAATTATACCAACCAAAAAAAGGGCTAAGCCCCGTTTGAGATTTTGTTCGGTAGACCTTACACCCTACCGCAGTTTGGTCAGTAAGAACCAAGTGAGGGAGAAAGAAGACTGGCAGAATACATGAGGAAAGTGTTATTGTCCAAACCTGTTCTCTCTGCTAACTCATCCCCATGTATCCCAACAGAAGGTGAAAGACCCATCCTTGTGGAACCAGGAGATTGGATCTGGATAAAGGTGCACAAAAGGAAGAACCCCCGATGGGAAGGACCCTATCAGGCACTCTTAACCACACCTACCGCTGTCAAAATCGCTGAAAGGAATACTTGGATACACATCACACAGTGTAAGAAGGCCTTAGGCCTGACAGTAAGCAAAAATCCAGACCCTGACATCCCCAATGGCAACAGAGTTTTCCCAAGATCATTAGACTAGAAAACAAATCTATGTGAGTGAGTGTTGTGAATGGAGGAACCTCTCTTCTTTTAAATAAAGGGATTGACATCCTGGAAGGGGAGACCACCTCCCTCCTATAAGAGGTGAAAGTAACACTGTGAACTCAACACATAGGGATAGGTAGATAGGAGGTGACCATGATTTCTCTGCTGTCCCCGGGATACCACAAAACCCCTCAAAGAAGGTTCCTGATTATTGCTTGTACCTTATTCACCGTGGGTCTTGGCACCTATTGGCTCTGGGAGACTTTGAAGTTGAGAGAAAGAAAATGTCAGATCTCTCTAAGAGGAGGATGAGAAGGTTGACTGCAGGAGAGGTTAAGAAACACCAGTGTTGACTACGGAGGCTTCATACCAGACCATAGTGTTTACCTTACCAAAGAGCCAGGTGTTCGGCCCAACAAAAGTTACTTATGACCTTGGGGCCTATAATATATATATGTGTGGGAAGGGTAAGGCATGTGGTGACTGGGAGAATGTATGGTGGACAACAGGCCCCCACAAGTGGGAAATTAGTTTGGCTAGGATTCCTCCAGATGACATAAGCACCTATCAGAGGATCTCCTTAGCAAAGGGAAGCCAAGGGAACATTATCCTCACAATAAAGAACCCAGAGGTCAAAGACAGTGGAGTATATAGGCTGGGAATAACTATGTCAGGAACAGATCCCTGAGCTGAAGTCAAACTCCAGATAAACCCCTCCCAAAGTGCCCCTGCCAGTGCCATGGGCAACTCACTCCCTGAGGTTGGAGATCGACAGGACAATGAAGTAGTTGGGGTAGTAATACAGCCAGAAGATAGATTGAGCATAGAGGCTGGTTACTCAGACAAGAATGAATGGTTGGAATGGATGAAGTTTACAGCCAATTCTACTAATGCCTCTGACTGTTTGGTGTGCGCCAGTGGAAGACCAAGGCTGGCGACTGTTCCAATTCCCCCAGCTTTCATTATGACATGTATCTTATTAATGATGCAAGGTAAAGCAGATAATGAGGGTTGCAAAACAGAAATCGATACATTTCCTGTGACTAAAATTAAAACAAAGCCAGTAGGTGTGACAGTCTATAAGGGGAATTATATTTGTTTTAATAATACTCTTAGACCGGCTACACGTAAATTTAGATATTGCACGACTACATATCAGGTCACAAGTGATGGAAGCTTCCCAGACTCACTGTTCAAACACAAGCTCTAGCGGACACTTGGTGGTTGTGCGGAGACAATAAACTAAGGCCTTTATTGGGCTCAAATTGGGCTGGAATATGTACGCTGGTCAGTCCTGGATTACAAGCATCATTTTTGCTATGTACATGCTATGTGTTGGAAATATCTTATAAATGGTCAACTTTGTGTAAAAAAAATGGGTTTTCATTTTTTTCCCACATTTTCCAAAAACTACTGGAAAAAAAGACATGTTCAAAAGACTCATTATGCCTCATAGATTATACGTTGGGGTGTTTTCCTTCCAAAATGGGGTCATTTTGTGGGCAATTCCATTGTCCTGGTGCTCCAGGAGCTTCAAAAGTGTAATAGGTAGTTGAGAAATGAGATGCGTAATTTATGCTTGTAGAACGCCTGAAGGTGCTACTTCAATGTTGGGCCTCTGTATGCGGTCAGGCTATGTAAAAGTCTCACACATGTGGTATCCACATACTCAGGAGGAATAGCAGAATGTATTTTGGGGTGTCATTTTTGCTATGTACATGCTATGTGTTGGAAATATCTTATAAATGGTCAACTTTGTGTAAAAAAAATGCGTTTTCATTTTTTTCCCACATTTTCCAAAAACTACTGGAAAAAAATGAAACGTTCAAAAGACTCATTATGCCTCAATGATTATTAGTTGGGGTGTTTGCTTTCCAGAATGGGGTCATTTTGTGGGTAATTCCATTGTCCTGGTGCTCCAGGGCCTTCAAAAATGTGATAGGTCTTCATGACATTAGAGGTGTAATTTATGTCCCTAGAATACCTGACGGCGCTCCCTGCATGTTGAGCCTCTGCATGTGGCCAGGCTGTGAAAAAGTCTCAGACATGTGGTATCGCCATACTCAGGAGGAGCAGAAGAATTTGTTTAGGGGTGTAATTTGGGGTATGCATATGCTGTGTGTGAGAAATAACCTGTTACAATGACCATTTTGTGAGAAAAAAAAGAAAAGAAAAAAAAATCTTCATTTTGCAAAGAATTGTGGGAAAAAATTACAACTTCAAAAAATTCACCATGCCTCTTACTAAATACCTTGGAATGTCTACTTTCCAAAAAGGGGTCATTTGGGGGGTATTTGTACTTTCCTGGCTTGTTAGGGTCTCAAGAAATGAGATAGGCTGTCAGTATATCAGGTGTGTTCAATTTTCGGTGATTGGCACCATAGCTTGTAGACTCTATAACTTTCACAAGGACCAAATAATATCCACTGATTTGGGTTATTTTTTTTACCAAAGATAGGTAGCAGTATAAATTTTGGCCAAAATTTACAAAGAAAAATTACTAATTTGCAAAATTTTATGACAGAAACAAAGAAAAAGGCATTTTTTCAAAAAATTTTCAATCTTTTTTTATTTATAGCACAAAAAATAAAAAAACCCTAGTGATTAAATACCACCAAAAGAAAGCTCTATTTGTGTGAAAAAAGGACGCACATTTCATATGGGTACAGTGTTGCATGCCTGAGTAATTGTCATTCAAAGTGTGATAGCGCTGAAAGCTGAAAAATGGCCTGGACAGGAAGGGGGTTTTCGTGCCCGGTACTGATGTGGTTAAACTAGAACTGTCATGGCGCTGCCCATGTTTTGTTTCCCTTTGTATTGGTCACATGGGAAAATCACCCATTTAACTGCTTGATTGCCAATAGAAGATATGGACATTGATTGGGTTGATTATATGAGCATCCCTAGGTTACAACCCAGAACACACCTATGCCTTATGTATATTCATTACTATAAAAAAGCTTGAGTGCTTGCTTTCAGTAGGATTACACGTAGGCAGACCTAGCTACCTGTACTGTGTTTCCTCCATGCGCATGTAATAAAGCGAATCTACTTGTTTCCCTACAATCACCGGTGTCCAGCCTGGAGTTTTTCCAACAACATCAGGGTCCCCATCAGAGTTCCCCCTTACATCATGGTCTCTATTAGAGTTCCCCCTTACATCTGGGTCCCTATCAGAGTCCCCCTTACATCAGGGTCCCCATCAGAGTTCCCCCTTACATCATGGTCCCTATTAGAGTTCCCCCTTACATATGGGTCCCCATCAGAGTCCCCTTTACATCAGGGTCCCCATCAGAGTTCCTCCTTACATCAGGGTCCCCATCAGAGTCCCCCTTACATCAGGGTCCCCATCAGAGTCCCCCTTACACCAGGGTTCCCATTAGAGTCCCCCTTACATCAGGGTCCCTATCAGAGTCCCCCTTACATCAGGGTCCCCATCAGAGTCCCCCTTACATCAGGTGTGCCCATCAGAGTCCCCCTTACATCAGATGTCCCCATCAGAGTCTCCCTTACATCAGGTGTGCCCATCAGAGTCCCCCTTTCATCAGGTGTGCCCATCAGAGTTCCTCTTTACATCAGGTGTGCCCATCAGAGTCCCCCTTACATCAGATGTCCCCATCAGAGTCCCCCTTACATCAGGTGTGCCCATCAGAGTTCCTCTTTACATCAGGTGTGCCTATCAGAGTACCCCATTACATTAAGGTCACCATCAGAGTCCCCATTACATCAGGCTGCACTGATGGGCACTGATGAGGCGGCACTGAAGGGCACTGATGAGGAGTCACTAATATGCAGCACTGGAGAACATTGACAGGCGGCACTAATAGGCACTGATTGGCGACAGTGATGGGCATCAAAGGGTGGCACTGAGTGGCATCACTGATGGGTACTAATTGGCATCACTGATGGGCTCTGACTGGCATTACTGCTGGGCACTGACTGGCATCACTGCTTGGCACTGTTGGGGCTGCACTGATGATCAGTGCCCTGATTATCTGTACAGTCTCCCCTGTGAGGAGATGCCACCGATTGGATCTCCTCTCCTCACACTCTGTCAGAGTGAGGAGAGGAGAGCCGATAACCGGCATTTCCTTGTTTATATGTGATCATCTGTGATTGGGCACAGCTGATCCCATGGGTAAAGAGCCTTGTAATCGGCTCTTTACCGAGATCAGATTTCGCCGTGTCCAAAGCGAAAGCGTGGTGAGCGTGGGATGACTTCATATTCATATGACGTCATCCCAGAACGGGAGAGCCACCTTGCGCCCGTCATTTTACTATATGGCGGGTGAGAGGTGGTTAATAAATGTGATAATTCTGTATAATGGATTTACTGTATTTCCGTTGCTGCCCTTGGACTCTGTGTGTTTTATGTCCCCCGCATCTCGCTGCACCTTCCCACATGGGTACGGTCATTGTTGCCAGAAAAATCCCAAGGATCATAAAAATGCAGTCATCGTAAGAAATTTACCAACCCTAAAGCAGACGTCAAAGAGTTAATCTTACAACTATAAAAGCCGCCTCCTGTTGATGTCAATCTCGACGAAACGCGTCGGTGCATGTTCTACTCATTTTCCGGTGCCGAACTTCCGGATAGAGCCACAGTGGAACGCACGCAGGCTCCTGCAATTGAGAGGTACGGGCGGCTGCATTTGCTTATGAGACCGGGCTGATGTGTATGGGGCACCTGTTACTGTGAGTGTCTACTGCTATTTATGTTTAATAAATAGGGATGGGCTTGATGTTTGGGTCGAATCAGAGTCCCCCATTACATTAAGGTCACCATCAGAGTCCCCATTACATCAGGCAGCACTGATGGGCACTGATGAGGCGGCACTGAAGGGCACGGATGAGGAGTCACTAATATGCAGCACCGAAGTGCATTGACAGGCGGCACTAATAGGCACTGATTGGCGACAGTGATGGGCATCAATGGGTGGCACAGAGTGGCATCACTGATGGGCACTAATCGGCATCACTGATGTGCTCTGACTGGCATTACTGCTGGGCACTGACTGGCATCACTGCTGGGTACTGACTGGTATCATTGCTGGGCACTGTTGGGGCTGCACTGACCCGAACCTGAACATCGGGTGTTCGTTTGTTTGGGTTTCCCTGAACATTATGGGGCGTTCGCGGCAACTTCACGCGCCCCATAATGATTTCAAATGGCGGCGGAATGCTGCCCGCTGATTGACCAAGACATGCACATGACCTGCATGCTTTGGCCAATCAGCCTGATGTGATAACTTTGATTGGCTAAAGGCAGGGTGCCTTTAGCCAATCACTGCACAGCAGCCTCAATCCACACCCCACACTATATAAAGCCGCTTGTACAGCGTCTCTATGTAGTGTATTGGCGGTGTCAGTGAGAGAGAGAGATAGCTTAGGTTCCTGAATACAGGCAGTTTAGCTAGCGTTCTTAAATCTGTTCAAAAATAGAAAAAACATACCACAAATAGATAGTTAACTAGATAGATAGTTAGAAATATAAAATCTATCTGTCAGTTAGTGCAGACAGGTTAGTGTAGGAAAAAAAAATAAAAAAAAAAAAATATATATATATATATACAGTCAGGTCCATAAATATTGGGACATCAACATAATTCTAATCTTTTTGGCTCTATACACCACCACAATGAATCTGAAATTAAATGAACAAGATGTGCTTTAACTGCATACTTTCAGCTTTAATTTGAGGGGATTTACATCCAAATCAGGTGAACGGTGTATAAATTACAACAGTTTGTATATGTGCCTCCCACCTTTTAAGGGACCAAAAGTAATGGGACAATTGGCTGCTCAGCTGTTCCATGGCCAGGTGTGTGTTATTCCCTCATTATCCCATTTACAAGGAGCAGATAAAAGGTCCAACGTTCATTTCAAATGTGCTATTTGCATTTGGAATCTGTTGCTGTCAACTCAAAATATGAGATCCAAAGAGCTGTCACTATCAATGAAGCAAGCCATCATTAAGCTGAAAAAACAAAACAAACCCATCAGAGAGATAGCAAAAACATTAGGTGTGGCCAAATCAACTGTTTGGGACATCCTTAAAAAGAAAGAACGCACCGGTGAGCTCAGCAACACCAAAATACCCGGAAGACCACGGAAAACAACTGTGGTGGATGACCGAAGAATTCTTTCCCTGGTGAAGAAAGCACCTTTCACAACAGTTGGCCAGATCAAGAACACTCTCCAGGAGGTAGGTGTATGTGTGTCAAAGTCAACAATCAAGAGAAGACTTCACCAGAGTGAATACAGAGGGTTCACCACAAGATGTAAACCATTGGTGAGTCTCAAAAACAGGAAGGCCAGATTAGAGTTTGCCAAACAACATCTAAAAAAGCCTTCACAGTTCTGGAAGAACCTCCTATGGACAGATGAGACCAAGATCAACTTGTAGCAGAGTGATGGGAAGAGAAGAGTATGGAGAAGGAAAAGAACTGCTCGTGATCCAAAGCATACCACCTCATCAGTGAAGCATGGTGGTGGTAGTGTCATGGCGTGGGCATGTATGGCTGCCAATGGAACTGGTTCTCTTGTATTTATTGATGATGTGACTGCTGACAAAAGCAGCAGGATGAATTCTGAAGTGTTTGGGGCAATATTATCGGCTCATATTCAGCCAAATGCTTCAGAACTCATTGGACGGCGCTTCACAGTGCAGATGGACAATGACCCGAAGCATACTGCGAAAGCAACCAAAGAGTTTTTTAAGGGAAAGAAGTGGAATGTTATGCAATGGCCAAGTCAATCACCTGACCTGAATCCGATTGAGTATGCGTTTCACTTGCTGAAGACAAAACTGAAGGGAAAATGCCCCATGAACAAGCAGGAACTGAAGACAGTTGCAGTAGAGGCCTGGCAGAGCATCACCAGGGATGAAACCCAGCGTCTGGTGATGTCTATGCCTTCCACACTTCAGGCTGTAATTGACTGCAAAGGATTTGCAACCAAGTATTAAAAAGTGAAAGTTTGATTTATGATTGTTAATCTGTCCCATTACTTTTGGTCCCTTAAAAAGTGGGAGGCACAAATACAAACAATTGCAATTCCTACACCGTTCACCTGATTTTGATGTAAATACCCTCAAATTAAAGCTGAAAGTCTGCAGTTAAAGCACATCTTGTTTGTTTAATTTCAAATCCATTGTGGTGGTGTATAGAGACAAAAACATTAGAATTGTGTTGATGTCCCAATATTTATGGACCTGATTGTATATATATATATATATATATATATATATATATATATATATATATATATCTATATATATATTGAGTGTGCACTATATATCTGTACATACGGTATATAGTACACTGACCTGGTGTATTAAAATATACATAGTCTAGTGCATATCAGTGCATTCGAGGGTGTACGGTATAAAGTACAGTGTAGTGCGGTGCTGAAAAAAAAAACAATCATGTCAGGAAGGCCACAAAGGAGAGGCAGAGGCTCCCAGGCCACTAAAAGAGGGCAAGCAGCCTCTGTGTCTTCAGTGAAAGGTGGTGGACGTGGTGCATCCCCTGCAGGCAGGTCACGCTTGTCCTTTTTTTCTGCTGTTGGACGTGCTATTGAGCCACAACATGCAGAAGAGTTGGTGGAGTGGATAACAAAGCCGTCCTCATCCTCCTCATCCTCTGTCACCCAGGCTCAAGTTTGGCTTCCAACGCATCTGGCAAATTGGCCTATTCCACCGGATCCTTGTCCAGAGTTACTCCTTTGGTAGCCCCACCATCATGCACGGAGGAGTCACCTGAGTTGTTCGCCCATAGTGTCAGTTACATGCTCATGGAGGATGCGCAGCAGTTTGAAGGCTCCAATGTTGGTTCCCAGGTTGAGGAAGGGAGTAGAGTGAGCCTAGAGACAGGGGGCGCCACAAAAGGACTAGAAACTAGCAGTCACGTTCCCCCAGCTGCAGCACACTGCCAAGTTTGCTCCAGTGACGAGGAGGGAGGGGATGATGAGGACACAGACTGTACTTGAGTGCCTGAGAGAAGAGAGGAGGAAAGTGAGGAGGAGGAGGCCCAACTCCAACAAGGCAGGATGTCCTCCAGGGGCCAGCTTAAGGGCAGCCACCCAATTGCATCAGACCACAGAGCTCCACAGGTACAGGGCGCTGCTGCCTACCCACCGACTTCCAAAATGTCTTTGGTGTGGGCATTTTTCAGCACATGTGCAGTAGATCGCACCGTCTTGGGCACTACTGTCTTGACAAGACATATGACGACCAGCCATGCAGTCCGTTGGCAAGAGTACTGGAAGAACCCACACCAGAAAATAAGGCGGACTCTTCCTTGCTCCTCATCTGGGATCACAACCCCTACTACACCAGCAGTCCGCTCCAAAACCTGCACTGAGAGGAATGAAGGTGTAGCAATGAGTGCCACAACTAGTACTTGCAGCCAGCAATCTCCTAGCAGTACACCACCAGGTGAATTCAGCAAGCAAATATCCCTACCCCAGTTGCTGAACCGTAAAAAGAAATACAGTCCCAGCCATCCACATGCTCAGCGTCTTAATACTAGCTTGGCCAAATTGTTAGTGCCTTTTCAGCTGGTAGACTCTGCCCCCTTTCGTGAATTTGTGGAATGTGCTGTCCCACAGTGGCAGGTTCCCAAAAGAGATTTCTTTTCATGTAAGGCCATTCCAGCTCTCTACTGTCATGTTGAAGGCAATGTTTTGGCCTTGTTGGACAGTGCGGTCAGCAGCAGGGTTCATATTACCGCTGACTCATGGTCCAGCAGGCATGGGCAGTGTCCGGCTGGCTGACATCCAGTGGGAATTCAATCTGCCCAATAACCGCCTCATTTGTGACATGCCCACCAGGTGGAACTCAACATTGGCAATGCTGTAGCGGCTCAACGCACAGCAGAGGGCCATCAATGAGTACCTCTGTGAGCATGGCACCATGACACGCTCAGGGGAGCTTGGCTTCTTTTCACCACTTCAGAGGGTAATGATCAAGGACAAGGATGCATGCACTGTCCTATCACCATTTGAGGAGGCCACAAGGATGGTGAGCAGTGACACTGTCCCTCTAATATTCCTTCTGGAGCACACGCTTGGTGGTGACACTGATGGTGAGGCAATGTTTGGGCACTGATAGGCGGAACTGATAGGAGGCACGGATAGGCACTGGTAGGTGGCACTGATAGGCAGCACTGATAGGTGACACTGATGATGAGGCGCTGTTGGGCACTGATAGGTGGCACTGATAAGTGGCACTGATAGGCACTGGTAGGTGACACTGATAGGCAGCACTGATAGGTGGCACTGATAGGCACTGGTTGGCGGCACTGATAGGCAGGACTGATAAGTGACACTGATGATGAGGCGCTGTTGGGCACTGATAGGTGGCACTGATAGGAGGCACTGATAGGCATTGGTAGGTGGCACTGATAGACAGCACTGATAAGTGACACTGATGATGAGGCGCTGTTGGGCATTGATAGGTGGCACTGATAAGTGGCACTGATAGGCACTGGTAGGCGGCACTGATAGGCAGGACTGATAGGTGGCACTGATAGGCACTAGTTGGCGGCACTGATAGGCAGGACTGATAAGTGACACTGATGATGGGGTGCTATTGGGCACTGATAGGTGGCATTGTAAGGAAGCACTGATAGGCACTGGTAGGTGGCACAGATTGGCAGCACTGATAGGTGACACTAATGATGAGCCGCTGTTGGGCACTAACAGGTGGCACTGATAGGCACTGGTAGGTGGCACTTACTGTGTAGAGGGGTATGTCCGCCGGTTACCCGTGAAGACCCCCCCCCCGCAGTGACAAAACGGGGGTCAGTGTATGTAAAAATGGATCTCCGTTCTGACAGAGGGGGAAGGGATGTGATCACAGGCTTTCTGTATATGGGAGCAACGATCACTCCTCTCCCCCACTCAGCCCAGCCCCCATACAGTTAGTAACACCCCCCCATGTAACAAAGTTAACCCTTAGAGCGCCCCCTAGTGTTAACCCCTTCCCTGCCAGTGACATTTATACAGTAATCAGTGCCTTTTCATAGCACTGATCGCCGTATAGCCACTTCAATACCAGGCCTATTTTTTGGACTTGGTGTTTACAAGTTAAAACCATTTTTTTTTTGCTATAAAATTACTCAGAACCCCCAATATTATATATATATTTTTTCTAACACCCTAGAGAATAAAATGGCGGTCGTTGCAAAACTTTATGCCGCACCGTATTTGCGCAGCGGTCTTACAGGCGCCATTTTTTTTTAAAAATTCACTTTTTTGAGTGAAAAAATAAGACAGTAAAATTAGCCCAATTTTTTTCCATATTGTGAAATATAATGTTACGCCGAGTAAATTGATACCCAATATGCCATGCTTTGAAGTTGCGCCCGCTCGCGGAATAGCGACAAACTTTGCAACCTAAAAATCTCCATTGGCGACGTTTAAAAATTTCTACAGGTTAGCATTTTTGAGTGACAGAGGAGGTCTAGCGCTAGAATTATTGCTCTCGCTCTAATGATCGTGGCGATACCTCACATGTGTGGTCTGAACACCGTTTTCATATGCGGGCGGGACTTACGTATGCATTCGCTTCTGCGCGCGACCTCGCAAGGACATTTTTTTTACATTTTTCTTATTTATTTTAATTTTTACCAATCAATAAACGCCGATTGCGATTTTTTTTTTACCACAAATATGAGGAAGAATATAAATCTGCCAAAACCAATGAATACATTTTTTTTTTTTTAATATATTTTTTTTGAATTTGTATTTTAGCAAAAAGTAAGAAAGAGAGGGGATCAAATACCACCAAAAGAAAGTTCTATTTGTGAGAAAAAAAGGACGCCAATTTCGTTTGGATACAACGTCGCACGACCGCGCAATTGTCAGTTAAAGGGACGCAGCACCGAATCGCAAAAAGTGCTCTGGTCCTAAAGTGGCAAATCCTTCCGGGGCTGAAGTGGTTGCAATCATTTGATGAAGATTTTCTTTTGTTTGTTCCCTTTTCTGCATTCGAATAGAAAGAAATTTTTTTGTTTCGACTGATTCTAAAATTTAGCGATTTGGATGTTTTTCGCAAAAAAAAAAAATCCGTAAATTCGAAAAATTCTGAATATGAATCGAATGAATCAACCGAATATAAGTGAACTAAATAACTAGATTAATGGGAAAAAAAAACAAATTAAACAAATTTGTTCATCAATGGTTCCCACAAAGTGTCAAAAGTGTCAGTTAGTACCCAATTGTCCCCGCAGTCCCGCTATACACCGCTGATCGCCACCATTACTAATATAAAAAAATAAAATAAAAAAAATTCCATAAAAATATCCCACAGTTTGTAGAAGTGATAATATTTGCGTAAACCAAATCAAAATACAGGTATTAGGATTTTTTTTTTTTTACAAAAAACATGTAGCAGAATACACATTGGCCTAAATTTATGAAGAAATTTGATGTTTTATTTTTTTTATTGGATATATTTTATAGCAGAAATTCAAAAATAATGTTTTTTTTTTTTAATTGTCGATATTTTTTTGTTTATGGCGCAAACAAAATCAAAAAACGCAGAGGTGATCGAATACCACCAAAAGAAAGCTCTAAAAAAAATGACACAAACTTTATTTGGGTACAGCGTCGCACGATCGCGCAATTGTCTGTTAAAGTAATGCAGTGCCATATTGCAAACAATGGCCTGGTCATGAAGGGGGGTAAATCTTCCGGAGGTCGAGTGGTTTATATAATAGGCGAGTTGCACACGGGACGTTTTCCCCACACATTTATGTGTGGGAAAAACAATTTAATAGCTGAGAAGGGGAGTCTTCCAATATGTGAATGCTGCAACACCAACACAGGAAAAACCAGTTGCGAGACACCTTTGGGCGAAGCACTATTTCACACAATATTGGCTCACACATTGTAAGCAGGATGCACATTGTATATTTATATTTCATATTTTACAGATATGAATTAAAACATAAGTTGCCCTTACAAAATAAGGCATATCAAACATCTGAGCTCCATCTCAAAAACGTGTGGGAGGAGCTGACGTTGGCATTGCAGCCAAACGCGGCGGCGCGTTTGCGTGGAGATGTCATCGTGCAGCTGAGCGATGATGTCACCCCAAGTGTGTGGCTGAGCCATGATGTGGTGATGGAACGGACGCCATAAACCATGAGGCCTTTCTGGTTCATATTTTTGTTGCAATAATCACCCCTGACAAAGCCTTGACTTGAGTCGAAACACATTGGGTGTTGGGTTATTTGGGGATTTGGATTGAGCACATTATTTACATTTTTGCGGGGAGAGATTTAATAAGCCACGACGTAGTGATGGAAGCCATGACGTGGTGATGGAACGGATGCTATTAGCCATGTGGCCTTTCTGGTTCATATTTATGTTGCAATAATTACTCCTGACAAAGCCTTTACTTGAGTCGAAGCATGTTCGGTGTTGGATTATTTAGGGGTTTGGTTTGAGCACATTATTTGTATTTTTTGCGGGAAGAGATTTGACGTGGTGATGGAAGCCTTGACGTGGTGATGGAATGGATGTCATCGTGCAGCTGAGCGATGATGTCACCCCAAGTGTGTGGCTGAGCCATGATGTGGTGATGGAACGGACGCCATTAGCCATGCAGCCTTTCTGGTTCATATTTATGTTGCAATAATCACCCCTGACGAAGCCTTGAATTGAGTCGAAACATGTTGGGTTAGTTGGGGATTTGGTTTGAGCGCATTATTTGTATTTTTTGCGGGGAGAGATTTAATAAGCCATGACATAGTGATGGAAGCTATGACGTGGTGATGGAACGGATGCAATTAGCCATGTGGCCTTTCTGATTCATAATTATGTTGCATTAATCACCCCGATGAAGCCTTGCGGTGAAACATGTTGGGTGTTGGGTTATTTGGTTTGAGCACATTATTTGTATTTTTTTGCGGCGAGAGATTTAATAAATTATACTTGATTTAGTGAACAGTATTCTGTGGTCAGAGAGAGACCAGGTAAAGATCAGACTTGTAAGCAGGATGCACATTGTATATTTATATTTCATATTTTACAGATAAGAATTAAAACATAAGTTGCCCTTAAAAAATAAGGCATATCAAGCATCTGAGCTCCATCTCAAACACGTGCGGGAGGAGCTGATGCTGGCATTGCAGCCAAACGCGGCGGCGTGTTTGCATGGTGATGTCATCATGCAGCTGAGCATGGTGGCATCCTCGCGTGATGATGTCATCCCATGTGTGTGGCTGAGCCATGACGTGGTGATGGAACGGACGCCATTAGCCATGTGGCCTTTCTGGTTCATATTTATGTTGCAATAATCACCCCTGACGAAGCCTTGACTTTGGTCAAAACATGTTTGGTGTTGGGTTATTTGGGGATTTGGTATGAGCACATGACTTGTATTTTCTTGCAGCGAGAGATTTAATAAACCATGATGTAGTGATGAAAGCCATGACGTGGTGATGGAATGGACGCCATTAGCCATGTGACCTTTCTGGTTCATATTTATGTTGCAATAATCACCCCTGACGAAGCCTTGACTTGAGTCAAAACATGTTGGGTGTTGGGTTATTTCGGGATTTGGTTTGAGCGCATTATTTGTATTTTTTGCGGGAAGAGATTTAATAAGCCATGACGTGGTGATGGAACGGACGCCATTAGCCATGTGGCCTTTCTGGTTCATATTTATGTTGCAATAATCACCCCTGACGAAGCCTTGACTTTGGTCAAAACATGTTTGGTGTTGGGTTATTTGGGGATTTGGTATGAGCACATGACTTGTATTTTCTTGCAGCGAGAGATTTAATAAACCATGATGTAGTGATGAAAGCCATGACGTGGTGATGGAATGGACGCCATTAGCCATGTGACCTTTCTGGTTCATATTTATGTTGCAATAATCACCCCTGACGAAGCCTTGACTTGAGTCAAAACATGTTGGGTGTTGGGTTATTTCGGGATTTGGTTTGAGCGCATTATTTGTATTTTTTGCGGGAAGAGATTTAATAAGCCATGACGTGGTGATGGAACGGACGCCATTAGCCATGTGGCCTTTCTGGTTCATATTTATGTTGCAATAATCACCCCTGATGAAGCCTTGACTTGCATTGAAACATGTTCAGCGTTGAGTTATTTGGGGGTTTCGTTTGAACACATTATTTGTATTTTTTGTGGGGAAAGATTTAATAAGCCATGACGTGGTGATGGAACGGACGCCATTAGCCATGTGGCCTTTCAGGTTCATATTTATGTTGCAATAATCACCCCTGAAGAAGCCTTGACTTGAGTCAAAACATGTTGGGTGTTGGGTTATTTAAGGATTTGGTTTGAACGCATTATTTGTATTTTTTGCGGGGAGAGATTTAATAAGCCATGACGTAGTGATGGAAGCCATGATGTGGTGATGGAACGGACGCCATTAGCCATGTGACCTTTCTGGTTCATATTTATGTTGCATAAATCACACCTGATGAAGCCTTGACTTGAGTCGAAACATGTTCGGTGTTGGGTTATTTGGGGATTAGGTTTGAGCACATTATTTGTAATTTTGCGGGGAGAGATTTAATAAGCCATGACGTAGTGATGGAAGCCATGACGTGGTGATGGAACGGACGCCATTAGCCATGTGGCCTTTCTGGTTCATAATTATGTGGCATTAATCACCCCTGATGAAGCCTTGACTTGAGACGAAACATTTTGGGTGTTGGGTTATTTGGTTTGAGCACATTATTTGTATTTTTTTGCAGGGAGAGATTTAATAAGTTATACTTGATTAAGTGAACAGTATTCTGTGGTCAGAGAGAGACCAAGTAAAGCTCAGACTTGTAAGCAGGATGCACATTGTATATTTATATTTCATATTTTACAGATAAGAATTAAAACATAAGTTGCCCTTAAAAAATAAGGCATATCAAACATCTGAGCTCCATCTCAAACACGTGTGGGAGGAGCTGAGGTTGGCATTGCAGCCAAATGCAGCGGCATATTTTCGTGGTGATGTCATCATGCACCTGAGCACGGTGGCATCCTCGTGTGATGATGTCACCCCATGTGTGTGGCTGAGCCATGATGTGGTGATGGAACGGACGCCATTAGCTATGTGGCCTTTCTGGTTCATATTTATGTTGCAATAATCACCCCTGACGAAGCCTTGACTTGAGTTGAAACATGTTCGGTGTTGGGTTATTTGGGGATTTGGTTTGAGCACATTATTTGTATTTTTTTGCGGGGAGAGATTTAATAAGCCATGATGTAGTGATGGAAGCCATGACGTGGTGATGGAATGGACACTATTAGCCATGTGGCCTTTCTGGTTCATATTTATGTTGCAATAATCACCCCTGATGAAGCCTTGACTTGAGTCAAAACATGTTGGGTGTTGGGTTATTTCGGGATTTGGTTTGAGCGCATTATTTGTATTTTTTGCAGGGAGAGATTTAATAAGCCATGACGTTGTGATGGAAGCCATGACGTGGTGATGGAATGGACGCCATTAGCCATGTGGCCTTTCTGGTTCATATTTATGTTGCAATAATCACCCCTGATGAAGCCTTGACTTGAGTCAAAACATGTTGGGTGTTGGGTTATTTCGGGATTTGGTTTGAGCGCATTATTTGTATTTTTTGCAGGGAGAGATTTAATAAGCCATGACGTGGTGATGGAACGGACGCCATTAGCCATGTGGCCTTTCTGGTTCATATTTATGTTGCAATAATCACCCCTGACGAAGCCTTGACTTGCATCGAAATATGTTCAGTGTTGGGTTATTTGGGGATTTGGTTTGAGCACATTATTTGTATTTTTTTGCGGGGAGAGATTTAATAAGCCATGACGTTGTGATGGAAGCCATGACGTGGTGATGGAATGGACGCCATTAGCCATGTGGCCTTTCTGGTTCATATTTATGTTGCAATAATCACCCCTGATGAAGCCTTGACTTGAGTCAAAACATGTTGGGTGTTGGGTTATTTCGGGATTTGGTTTGAGGGCATTATTTGTATTTTTTGCAGGGAGAGATTTAATAAGCCATGACGTTGTGATGGAAGCCATGACGTGGTGATGGAATGGACGCCATTAGCCATGTGGCCTTTCTGGTTCATATTTATGTTGCAATAATCACCCCTGACGAAGCCTTGACTTGCATCGAAATATGTTCAGTGTTGGGTTATTTGGGGATTTGGTTTGAGCACATTATTTGTATTTTTTGTGGGGAGAGATTTAATAAGCCATGACGTAGTGATGGAAGCCATGACGTGGTGATGGAACGGACGCCATTAGCCATGTGGCCTTTCTGGTTCATATTTATGTTGCAATAATCACCCCTGACGAAGCCTTGACTTAAGTCGAAACATGTTCGGTGTTGGGTTATTTGGGGATTTGGTTTGAGCACATTATTTGTATTTTTTTGCGGGGAGAGATTTAATAAGCCATGACGTAGTGATGGAAGCCATGACGTGGTGATGGAATGGACGCCATTAGCCATGTGGCCTTTCTGGTTCATATTTATGTTGCAATAATCACCCCTGATGAAGCCTTGACTTGAGTCAAAACATGTTGGGTGTTGGGTTATTTGGTGATTTGGTTTGAGCGCATTATTTGTATTTTTTGCAGAGAGAGATTTAATAAGCCATGACGTAGTGATGGAAGCCATGACGTGGTGATGGAACGGACGCCATTAGCCATGTGGCCTTTCTGGTTCATATTTATGTTGCAATAATCACCCCTGACGAAGCCTTGACTTGCATCGAAACATGTTCGGTGTTGGGTTATTTGGGGATTTGGTTTGAGCAGATTATTTGTATTTTTTGCGGGGAGGGATTTAATAAGCCATTGCGTAGTGATAGAAGCCATGGCATGGTGATGGAACAGACGCCATTAGCCACGTGGCCTTTCTGGTTTATATTTATGTTGCATTATTCACCCCTGACGAAGCCTTTACTTGAGGTGAAACATGTTGGGTGTTGGGTTATTTGGTTTGAGAACATTATTTGTATTTTTTTGCGGGGAGAGATTTACGTTATACTTGATTTAGTGAACAGTATTCTGTGGTCAGAGAGAGACCAGGTAAAGATCAGACTTGTTGAATGTCATCGGCGTGCAGCGCTCCATTTCCATGACAGCTGCTGGTCTCATTCCATTATCCTGGGAGGGTTGAGCTGCACACTCCCTGTCTGCCTGTCCTGTCCACCCTCAGGATTATTGACGTAGCCAGTCTCTGGGTGGAGACCAAACCTGTTCTAAGCCAGCCAAGCCCCCAGCGTCTTGTTTGTTATACATAGGTGCCAACATTTCAAAAGAGTTTTCAGGAACAGCGAGCCATTGTAGGTGGGGCATGGCATTTAATTAGGGGCGGAGCATTCATTTAAATTGGGCGTGGTTCTGCAAGAATCATATCACTAGCATTTTCATCTATTTTTTTGATATATATATATCCATATGTGTACAGTAACTTTTTCCATAAACAAATCATGTCATATTTAATGTCATATTGAGAGATACAGTATCTCACAAAAGTAAGTACACCCCTGACATTTTTGCAAATATTTTATTCTATCTTTTCATGTGACAACACTGAAGAGCTGACACTTTGCTACAATGTAAAGTAGTGAGTGCACAGCTTGTATAACAGTGTAAATTTGCTGTCCCCTCAAATAACTCAACACACAGCTATTAATGTCTAAACCGCTGGCAACAAAAGTGAGTACACCCCTAAGTGAAAATGTCCATCTTAGGCCCAAAGTGTCAACATTTTGTGTGCCCACCCTTATTTTCCAGCACTGTCTTAACCCTCTTGGGCATGGAGGTCACCAGAGCTTCACAGGTTGGCACTGGAGTCCTCTTCCCCTCCTCCATGACGACATCACGGAGCTGGTGGATGTTAGAGACCTTGCCCTCCTCCACCTTCCATTTGAGGAGCCCCAGAGATGCTCAATAGGGTTTAGGTCTGGAGATGCTTGGCCAGTCCATCACCTTTACGCTCAGCTGCTTTAGCAAGGCAGTGGTCATCTTGAAGATGTGTTTGGGGTCGTTATCATGTCGTTATCAGTCTCTGAAGAGAGGGGAAGCTCTGCTTCAGTATGTCACAGTACATGTTGGCATTCATGGTTCCCTCAATGAACTGTAGCTCCCCAGTGCCGGCAGCACTCATGCAGCCCCAGACCATGACATTCTCACCACCATGCTGGACTGTAGGCAAGACACACTTGTATTTGTACTCCTCACCTGGTTGCCGCCACACCGCTTGACACCATCTGAACCAAATAAGTTTATCTTGGTCTCATCAGACCACAGGACAAGGTTCCAGTAATCCATGTCCTTAGTCTGCTTGTCTTCAGCAAACTGTTTGCGGGATTTCTTGTGCATCATCATTAGAAGAGGCTTCCTTCTGGGACGACAGCCATGCAGACCAATTTGATGCAGTGTGCGGCGTATGGTCTGAGCACTGACAGGCTGACCCCCCCACCCCTTCAACCTCTGCAGCAATGCTGGCAGCACTCATACGTCTATTTCCCAAAGACAACCTCTGGATATGACTCTGGGCATGTGCACTCAATATCTTTGGTCAACCATGGCGAGGCGCTGTTCTGAGTGGAACCTGTGCAATCTTCTTATAGCCTAGGCCATCTTTATGTAGAGCAACAATTTTATTTTTCAGATCCTCAGAGAGTTCTATGCCACGAGGTGCCATGTTGAGCTTCCAGTGACTAGTATGAGAGAGTGAGAGCGATAACACCAAATTTAACACACCTGCTCCCTATTCACACCTGAGACCTTGTAACACTAACGAGTTATATGACACCGGGGAGGGAAAATTGCTAATTGGGCCCAATTTGGACATTTTCACTTAGGGGTGTACTCACTTTTGTTGCCAGCGGTTTAGACATTAATGGCTGTGTGTTGAGTTATTTTGAGGGGACAGCAAATTTACACTGTTATACAAGCTGTACACTCACTACTTTACATTGTAGCAAAGTGTCATTTCTTCAGTGTTGTCACATGAAAAGATAGAATACAAAATGTACAAAAATGTGAGGGGTGTACTTACTTTTGTTAGATACTGTGATTTGCCCACTGACAAAGAAACGATCGGTCTATAATTTTAATGGTCGTTTTTTTTTTACCAGTGAGAGACAGAATAACAACAAAAATAGCCAGAAAAACGCAAAACGTTATAAATTGATTTACATTTTAATGAGTGAGATAATTATTTGACCCCTTCGCAAAACATGACTTAGTAGTTGGTGGAGAAACCCTTGTTGGCAATCACAGAGGTCGGACGTTTCTTGTAGTTGGCCACCAGGTTTGCAGACATCTCAGGAGGGATTTTGTCCCACTCCTCTTTGCAGATCCTCTCCAAGTCATTACGGTTGCGAGGCTGACATTTGGTAACTCAAACCTTCAGGTCCCTCTACTTATTTTCTATAGGATTAAGGTCTGGACACTGGCTAGGCCACTCCAGGACCTTAAGGTGCTTCTTCTTGAACCACTCCTTTGTTGCCTTGGCAGTGTGTTTTGGGTCATTGCAATGCTGGAATACCCATCCATGACCCATTTTCAATGCCCTGGCTGAGGGAAGGAGGTTCTCACCCAAGATTTGATGGTGCATGGCCCCGTCCATCGTCCCTTAGATGCGGTGAAGTTGTCCTGTCCCCTTAGCAGAAAAACACCCCCAAAGCATAATGTCTCCACCTCCATGTATGACGGTGGGGATGTTGTTCTTGGGGTCATAGGCAGCATTCCTCCTCCTCCAAACACGGCGAGTTGAGTTGATGCCAAAGTGCTGGGTTTTGGTCTCATCTGACCACAGCACTTTCACCCAGGTCTCCTCTGAATCATTCAGATGTTCATTAGCAGACTTCAGACGGGCTGTACATGTGCCTTCCTGAGCAGGGAGGGGGACCTTGCGAGTGCTGCAGGATTTCAGTCCTTCACGGCGTAGTGTGTTACCAACAGCGGCGGCTGTTCAATAAGGGGCGCTTGGGCGCCGCCTCCCCGCCGCTGACAAGAAAAAAAAAAGTCAGCCTGGCCCCTGCAGGAGGCGCCGGTATATGGACTTTTTTTTTTTCGCGGCTCCTTGCTGTCTGCTGACAGCAAGTAGTGAGCAGATTGGTCAGTCATTAAAGGCTATGTGTGTGCCCTGAAAAGGCCCTGGCATTGGATGCTGTGGGCGGGGGAGGGACTGTGGTGGACATGCAGCATTCGGCCGGGTTTCAGTCTTTCCGACTCCCACGCCGCAGATCATCCACTGCAGGCTCCAGCATGCTGTCCGCAAGCGAAGCTCTGCACACTGACAGCCCGCTCTCAGCAAGCCAATCTCTGCACACTCCTGCCTGCCTGCCTATTAGATGGGGTAAGAGCGGGACTTGTCCTGACTTTGAGGGGGGCAGGGTGTGTGTCTGCAATGTACCCCACCTGTGATACTGGCTGCAATGCACCCCCACCTGTGATATTGGCTGCAATTTACCCCAATCTGTGATATTGCCTGCAATTTACCCCCACCTGTGATATTGGCTGCAATTTACCCCACCTGTGATACTGGCTGCAATGTACCCCCACCTGTGATACTGGCTGCAATGTACCCCCACCTGTGATACTGGCTGCAATGTACCCCCACCTGTGATATTGGCTGCAATTTACCCCAATCTGTGATATTGGCTGCAATGTACCCCCACCTGTGATATTGGCTGCAATTTACCCCACCTGTGATACTGGCTGCAATGTACCCCCACAGGTGGGGGTACATTGCAG
>BLSH010183552.1:101054-115470 GCA_018402905.1 Glandirana rugosa
TAGGACTACATTCCCCCTGAGACTGACCCTGGGATTACATTCCCCCTGAGACTACCAGCCCTCCTTACATCAGGGTCCCCATCAGAGTCCCCCATACATCAGGGTCCCCATCAGAGTCCCCCTTACATCAGGATCCCCATCAGAGTCCCCCTTACATTAGGGTCCCAGTCAGAGTCCCCCTTACATCAGGATCCCCATCAGAGTGCCCCTTACATCAGGGTCCCAATCAGAGTCCCCCTTATGTCATGGTCCCTATTAGAGTTCCCCCTTACATCTGGGTCCCCATCAGAGTCCCCCTTACATCAGGATCCCCAAAATAGTTATCCCTTACATCATGGTCCCTATTAGAGTTCCCCCTTACATCTGGGTCCCCATCAGAGTCCCCCCATTACATTAGGGTCACCATCAGAGTCCCCTTACATCAGGGTTTCCATCAGGCAGCACTGAAGGGCACTGATGAGGAGGCACTAATATGCAGCACTGATGAACACTGATAGGTAGCACTGATAGGCACTGACAGGCGCCACTAATAGACACTGATTTGCGGCACTGATTGGTGACAGTGATGGGCACTGATGGGTGGCACTGAGTGGCATCACTGATGGGTACTAATTGGCATCACTGATGGGCATTGACTGGCATTACTGCTGGGCACTGACTGGCATTACTGCTGACCACTGACTGGCATCACTGCTGGGCACTGTTGGGGCTGCACTGATGATCAGTGCCCTTATTATCTGTACAGTCTCCCCTGTGAGGAGATGCCACCGATTGGATCTCCTCTTCTCACACTCTGTCAGAGTGAGGAGAGGAGAGCCGATAACCGGCATTCCCTTGTTTCATTGTGATCATTTGTGATTGGACACAGCTGATCACATGGGTAAAGAGCCTCGTAATCAGCTCTTTACTGAGATCGGGGTTGCGCTGTGTTCCAAGTGCAAGTGTGGTGAGAGTGGGATGACGTCATATGGCGTTGTCCCAGAACGGGAGAGCCACCTTGCACCCGTCATTTTACTATATGGCGGGTGAGAGGTGGTTAATAAATGTGATAATCCTGTATAATGGATTTACTGTATTTTCGTTGCTGCCCTTGGACTCTGTGTGTTTTATGCCCCCCTGCATCTCGCTGCACCTTCCCACACGGGTAGGGTCATTGTTGCCAGAAAAATCCCAAGGATCATATAAATGCAGTCACTGTAAGAAATTTACCAACCTTAAAACAGACGCCAAAGAATTAATTTTACAACTATAAAAGCCGCCTCCTGATGACGTCAATTGTGACGAAACGCGTCGGTGCATGTTCTACTCATTTCCGGGTACCGAACTTCCGGATAGAGCCACAGTGGAATGCACGCAGGCTCCTGTAATGGAGAGGTAGGAGCGGCGGCATTTCCTTATGAGACCGGGCCGATGTGTATGGGGCACCTGTTACTGTGAGTGTCTAATGCTATTTATGTTAAACAAATTTGTTTTTAATGGTTTGAAGCAATGAGTTCCTCTCTTCTTTTGGTAAATTTCATCTGCAACTGGAGTTAACCTGGAGTGCGGAGGAGAAGGAGAGGAGATAGTGGATAGCACTTTCGCCTGGCAGCAAAAGGGTCGCTGGTTCGAATCCCAACCACGACACTACCTGCCTGGAGTCTGCATGTTCTCCCTGTGCCTGCGTGAGTTTCCTCCGGGTACTCCGGTTTCCTCCCACACTCCAAAGACATGCTGGTAGGTTAATTGGATCCTCTCTAAATTGGCCCTAGTATGTGTATGAATGTGAGTTAGGGATCTTAGATTGTAAGCTCCTTGAGAGTAGGGACTGATGTTACTTCTTCATTTATTATTATTATTATTATTATTATTTCAGCTGCTAATAAAATAAAGAAGATAAGGGTTCAGCGATGTCTGGAGATCTCGTCCGACAGGTCGGTGAACATCGCTGTTTTGGTTTTCTTGGGTATATTAATCCCCGTAACCGAGGACATAAGATTCCATTTTCTGATCCACAAGTGTAAGGGGAGTTATGAAAAATGTTATCAAATTTGGGTCAAATGGATTCATTTACCCCCCCCCCCCCCCACCACAGATATTCCTTGGAGAGAGGACATATGTTTCCTGAAAGGCAGTAAGGATTGCCTGTGATGAACGTGGGTATCAAATCACTGCCCTCTTCACCGATGGGTGACCGAGGACCCCCCTGATCTCACACACTGTGGTTGTCACTAACGCATCAATACCACTCTCAGCTGCTTCCAGCACAAAGATTTTCCAGCTTGCGGGACCACCGTCTAAGTGCCAGCCGCCTGAGAACGATTACCAGGCTAATTCAAACAATTAACCCTTTCAGTGCCACCACTAACCTTTAATCCGGAGTGGAAGGTCTCCAACAATTAGCAATACCAATTATGATTTTAGAATAACCACCTGTAACACACGCTGTCACCACAGACAGGGATATTCAGATGAGTTATTTTAAACAGTAGCGCTCTTCAAAGGAACAGGTTCATTACAGCTTGCATTAAGAGCTTAAGGGACAAGATTAACACTTTTCAGAATAAGGTTTAATAATGAAAAGGTCAAGTTTGGGTGCAATAAAATATTTACAGAAAAATTATGTTACAAAGCAATAAGAGACATAATATACAGCAGCAAAGAAATGAAAACAGAATGGAAGGTTACTTGAATTTAAAATGTCTGTGATCAATCAGAGATTCGATGATGAGTCCATGGGTTCTCGCATGTTCGTTCTTTGATGGTAAGGTGAGAACTGAGAGCTGTGCTTCGCATTCCCCTTTTCTCTGGGTGTAAAGGGGTGGGGCCGTATTCCCCTGACCACTCACAAGGGTAAGGTAGTTTTGTGTGTCCCTGCCCGTGATATCATCACATCTCCCCCTGAAGTGGTTGCATGGGAGGGGAATGCAATTCTCCTCCTGACGCAACCCTCTGCAGCTGACTTGCCATGTGGAACCACAAATGTGCCCGGCTAAGGCGTTTACCTTTGGGCGGATTGGCCCATTTGTCTTGCTGGAGAACCAGGCTCCCTTCAAGGAGTGGGTTGTTCTCCCTAGCAACACTGTTGGGCCCACAAGGTAGGTTGTGATGGGCGAGTACCCAGAGGCTGTGACCACCTGGATCACGTGGCAGCTTCCAGGGTGCCCACCTGACCACAAGACACTTCTGTTCAGAAGCGACATAGGTTAAACGAGGGGGCACCTTCCTGCCTAAGTAGAGGATGAGATATTCCTCTTCTGTCTCATCCCTCTGGCCCAGGGCTGCACCTGACCCAAAGGCATTGGCACTGGTGTGCGCCAGGACCGGACCAGGGTTTTCTTGGTCCATGTCCCAGAGGCACCTGCCAGTACCTTTGTCAGGAGGGCACGGTCCTCCTAACACACTGGCATTAAGGATCTCGTGTCCGTTGGTGCTTGGGTTGGTTGGTCAGTCACAGGTTGAGCTGGGCTTCTATAGTGGCACTCCCGCATCCTATTGTAGCCAGCTCTACCCAGGAATGACACAACCAGTATGTTGGCTTGAGGAGTAGGCCAGGCCATGCTAGCCTCAACCTTCCCAGTTTCTAACCTCTGGGTGCTTTCTCCTCCTTGCTGTTCCCAGTACCGAACAGTTGACATGCCCATCTGACAGTTATTAGGGGGAGCTGTCAGAGTGGGCCCTGTCAGGTTGTTCAGGACAGCTGGCAGGAGCACCAGTTGCTCCACCCGGACAGGGCCAACCTCTTCCAGGTCCCTCAAGCAGGTCACTACCCAATGTTCCATCCCACCCCCTAGGTCGGTCTGGACCTCTGGAGAGGTGACTGGTGCGTTATCAACCCCAGGTAGCATTGCAGCCAAGGCAAGCAAGCCACATGGGGTGATGAAGGTTGACTCATTCTGAGTCTTCTGTGTTAGAGGGGTTGGTCCACTCCCCTGCTCAGGTCAATGATAGTGCAACAGCGGGCATCTGCCAGCTGCTCTGCCACTTCATGGTTCCCAGTTATGGGGAAGACCACAACCGCAGGACGGGCATTCAGTGTTGTAAGGCCTCCCGGAAGCCTGGTCGTTTGACTTCCTTTAGGAACAAAGATGACAGGCGGTGTCCAGGCTGTCCGAGCTCCTTGAATGACCCCTAACTACAGTATTCCCTCAGTCTCCTTTGCCCCGCCTGTCTGCACTTCTTGTGAGACAAGGTGGATTGCAGGGGTGAGGGGAGGATACACCCTGACGCCAACCCCGTGGATGCCATGGTGTGCCCTCCCAGGGTTTCCCAGGACCCTGACATGACATGCGCTAGGCACTGCCAACATCGCAGGTACCTGGAGGGGGATGGGCCCTGGTAGCTGACAGCCTAAGCCCACTGTCTGAGTGTCAGCTACCTCACCTAACTGGGCACCTATCTCTTTCCCTTCAGGTGTACTGTCTCTGGCCATTCTGATTTCACCTGTATCCTCACAAACCAGATAAGGTGACATCTTTAACCCATGCCTCTTAGGTTGACTGGACACAGTGAGCAATGGTTTTACCCTTCCAGTCTCCAGGCCCCCTTCTGGCAGACTTGTCAAAACCATCTGTTCATTGTCCTGTTCAGGCTTAGCTGTATCTTTCTCAGCAGGGAAGCGGACAGCTTGCCTGTTGAATGCTGCAAGACTTGTGTGTGTCAGCAATGCTAGCTTTGCTGTAGCACTACAAGGACCAGCCAGCTCTCCAGTGATACACACAGACCTTGGCTGGGAGGCACAGTCCTCTGGATCAGAGCACAGACATGGACCATCTGGGTCACACTCCTTGGCTCTGCAGCCAGAGACAGTGTCTCCTGCCCCCTGTTCAGCATTGTGGGTGACATTCAACAAAGACAAAACATTATTACATTCAGAAATGACATTATTATCATCCACTACACATGCGTCTGATATTGGCACATGCAGGGGAATTTCTCTCCTTGCTCAGCCAAAGGAGAGCCTTGCACCTCAACTCCACCCTCCCCCTCCCTCTGTCCATCCATAGGTTTCCCAGATATTACCCCAACATCTGTAAACAGTACAGTAGGTCCAGAGAGTAGATACATGTCAATATCACTGTCCTTTGCCACGACTGGAAATTTGGCGACTGGGATCCCAGGCAGAGAGGTGTCCCTGTGCTCTAGGGATCCAAGGTTCTGAGCCTGTCGCTGGAGTCTCAACATCTCCAGTTCGCGCCAACGATCAGCCTCCCTCTGCGCAGCCTTCCTCTCAGCCCGGCGTTCTGCAGCCTGGCGTTCCTCTCTCTCAGCCATAGCCTGGCGTTCCTCTCTCTCAGCCATAGCCTGGCGTTCCTCTCTCTCAGCCATAGCCTGGCGTTCCTCTCTCTCAGCCATAGCCTGGCGTTCCTCTCTCTCAGCCACAGCCCGGCGTTCCTCTCTCTCAGAAACTGCAGGTACATCCAAGGATCCATTTCACTGAGGCGCAGGAGTGTTTCCTGCATTGGAGGAGAGTCTATGCTGGTTGCAGGCACTCTGGGGCTAGCCTGCTCCTGCTGTGGCCTGGAGGGGACATTCAGTGGTATTCCTGTGTCAGTCTCTGTGTGCCAATCCTGTGAGGCAGACAAGTCTGAACCACTTGGCTCTGGAGCATCGGGAACCCCTTCAGCTTCAAGTTCCCCCGAGTTCTGGTCTGCTCGGATATTATACTCTGGTAGGGCCTTTATCATGTCTCTACGAGTTTTGTCACTGACGTCAAGGCCTCTTGTTGTACACTCAGCAGTCAGGTCATCTTTGTTCATCTTCTTATATCCTGATGGCCCAGACATTTTGCATGCAGGAAAGATAGAACAGAAAGCCGAGATAGAAAGGAGCTGTAGGAACAATGAAATGAATGCTCTTAAGGCAAACCAATATGTGAGGAACGTGGGTATCAGATCGCTGCCCTCCTCACGACGGGTGGCCGAGGACCCCCCTGATCTCACACCGCGCTTGTCACTAACGTAACAATTCCACTCTCAGCTGCTTCCAGCACAAAGATTTCCCAGCTTGCGGGACCACCGTCTAAGTGCCCGCTGCCTGAGATTGATTGTTACCGGGCTAATTCAAACAATACAATTAACCCTTCAGTGCCACCACTATCCTTTGATCCAGAGTTTTAGGTCTCCAACAATTAGCAATACCAATATGATTTTAAAATAACCACCTGTAACACACGCTGTCACCACAGACAGGGATATTCAGATGAGTTATTTTAAACAGTAGCACTCTTCAAAGGAAAATATTCATTGTAGCTTGCATTAAGAGCTTTAGGGACAAGGTTAACACTTTTCAGAATAAGGTTTTATAATGAAAAGGTCATGTTTGGGTGCAATAAAATATTTACAGAAATAAGAGACATAATATACAGCAGCAAAGAAATGAAAACAGAATGGAAGGTTACTTGCATTTAAAATGTCTGTGATCAATCAGAGATTCGATGAGTCCATGGGTTGTCGGATGTTCGTTCTTTGATGGTAAGGTGAGAACTGAGAGCTGTCCTTTGCATTCCCCTTTTCTCTGGGTGTAAAGTGTGGGGCTGTATGTCCCTGACCACTCACATAGAAACATAGAAACATGGGTAAGGAGGGCCCGTGGGCTTTCCAGGGTGGACCGTGAAATAATAATGTTCCCTAATATGGAATTCGCAGTCTAAAAAAAAACATATCTTGGGATGGAATTATCGTGCAAATTCATCATTAGGGAATTTGAATTCAGAGGTCACAGTGCATCATGACAAGCCTAAACATGACAGCCTTGTCGCTTTCTGTGACCCTGGGAAGAGGATAAACTATCAGAGAGTTCCCTTATAAGTGAATTCATCGATGTTTGGGTTTGTTTAAATCAGTATGCCTTCCTGCATACAGATATACACTTTTTATTAATATGTCACGCTCCTATCTGGAGTTATGAACTGTGGGTATATTTTCTACCTTTTCATGTTGATTTAGGGTTACTGAAAGGTTGCAGCTGTCTGCAGAGATTTAAAGCTCTCTCCCTTATCTGGACCTCCTGCACTGTCCTTTAAGGGATCTGATTTATTGGTTTACGATTGGGCCTGCAAAACATTCCCCCAGACTGCTTGGCCTCTGTTCAAGGGACCCAGAAATTCCTAAGTTGTTGGGAGGGGGAATGGGGAGTTTTGTCCTACGTGCAAACTGTAATGGCTGACCGTCACAAAATGGCTGCGAGGTTTGTGTGTCTCTGCCTGTGATATCATCACATCGCCTATATCCCTCATCATTGAAGGTGTTGTTTTGTGATAGAATTACCCATTTCCTAAACAAACAGAAAAAGACCGAAAATTTTGAAAAAAAAACCCAAAAAACGTTTTTTTATAGTTTGCTATAAAATGTTGCAAACAGATACTTTTTCTCCTTCACTTATGAGGCTGCACTGATAGGCACTGATCAGGAGGCACTGATGGGTGGCACTGATGGGCACTGATTCAGAGGCACTGATGAGGCTGAACTTATGGGCACTGATAGGTGGCACTGATGGGCACTGATAGGAAGCACTGAAGGGCACTGAGAGGTGGCGCTAATAGGTGGAACTGATAGGTGGCACTGATAGATGGCGCTGAGAGGTGGCACTGATAGGTGGCACTGATAGGTGGCACTGATGGACACTGATCAAGGGGCACTGATGAGGCTGCACTTATGGGCACTGATAGATGGCACTGATGAGCACTGATAGGAAGCACTGAAGGGCACTGAGAGGTGGCACTGATAGGCAACACTGATCGGTGGCACTGGTAGGCAACACTGATAAGTGGCACTGATGATGAGGCACTGATGGGCACTGATTGGCAGCACTGATGGGCACTGATAGGTGGCACTGAAGGGCACTGAGAGGTGGCACTGAAGGGCACTGAGAGGTGGCACTGATGGGCACTGATAGGTGGCACTGATGGACATTGATAGGCACTGGTAGGCAGCACTAATAAGTGGCACTGATGATGAGGCACTGATGGGCACTGATTGGCAGCACTGATGGGCACCGATAGATAGCACTGGTGGGCAAAGTGAGGACCGATGTTCCTCTAACAGAAGCCGGTTAACGGCTTTCTTCTCTTCGAGAAGCCGATATCCAGCTTCTGTTTACTTCCATGATCAGCTGTCACTGGCTGACAGCTGATCAGGTGGTAAAGGGCCGTTGTGATCCATGAACACCCTCCCGGCATTTTAAGCCCGCGATGTAGCTGTCTTTCGGCTATAGTGCAGGCGGGAAGGGGTTAATATATGTGTAATATTTGAAATGGATAGCGGTATTTATTTTTTTTACCTCCTTGCTTTACCCCTCCCACCTCCTTTTTTTTCCTTTAGTTACATTTGTTTCACAATGTGTGTATTTGTATCTTTATTGTACATTTTTACTAGGCTTGTGCAATTCGTTTCCTTCCGAATTTCGCTTTTACCGAATTTTGCAAAATTCAGCAATTCGGACGAATGCCGAATTTTCAATTTGCGCTAATTCGGAAATTCGCGGTAATTCGGCAATTTCAGAAAATCGTGGTAATTCTGCAATTTCGGAAATTTGTGGTAATTCGGAAATTCGGCAACTGGAACAGCCGAAAATCTGAAATTCGGAAATCCGAAAAAAGCTAAGAATATTTGAAATAATAACTAACTAATAACTATTAAATTATAGGTATTGGAATTTCCTTGAAAGTTTGGCTGTTAGTGAACTTAAATATAAAATGTATCACTAATAGCCATACTTTCAAGAAAATCCCAATACCTATAATTTAATAGTTATTTATTATTATTTCAAATATTCTTTCTTATTTCCGAATTACCGCAATTGCCAAATTACACAATTTCCATATTTGGGATTTCCGAATTTTTTAATTTCCAAATTTTTTTAATTTCTGAATTCCGAATTTTTTTTAATTTCTGAATTCCGAATTTTTTTAATTTCCGAATTTCAGAAAAACTAAAAAAAAAATTTTTTAGCCATACACAAGTCTAATTTTTACCAGAAAAAAGATATCATGCAAACAAAGAAAAAAATAGAGAAAAAGTTAAGGGAAAAAAAATTCTGATCTAAAATTGCTGGACCTTCGGCCAGGACCACCAGACATGGAACATATTGCCCTCCTGCCTGCATTCTGGAAAACAAAGGGGCGACGTGCCAGGGTAGATTTTTGCCAGGCTTGCTGGAACCAGATACCAACGGGACAACACCTTGAAATTTGCTTCCACTAGAGAGGCGTGGAGTTTTCCCCTTGTGACCTTCACAGAGATTTGTTGGCACTTCCACAATTGGCTCACAAGCTGTAAGTCTCAGCACTGCCTTCATTTATTATCAATTTTATTACTGTGGTTTGAGTGGCGCTGACCGCCCTATACGACTTTTACTGCTACAGGCAGCTCTGTGCAGGATAACATATATATACAGTTGTGACCATAAGTTTACATACCCTGGCAGAATTTATGATTTCTGGGCCATTTTTCAGAGAATATGAATGAGAACACAAAAACTTTTCTCTCACTCATGGTTGGTGTTTGGCTGAAGCCATTTATTATCAATCAACTGTGTTTACTCTTTTTATATCATAATCAGGGCCGGCCCTATCATGGGTCCCAGTGGGTCCATTGGACCCAGGCAGCACTTTGAGAGGGGCAGCAAATTGAATCTCTCCTTCTCTTATACCGTATATACTCGAGTATAAGCCGTCTCGAATATAAGCCGAGGCACCTAATTTTACCACAAAAAACTGGGAAAAGTTATTGACCTGAGTATAAGCCTAAGGAGGGAAATGCAGCAGCCAGAACACAGGGACAGGGAGCCAGAACACAGGGATTGTAGCCAGGACACAGGGATTGTAGCCAGGACACCGGGACTCAGCCATTACACAGGGATTGTAGCCAGAACACAGGGGTTGTAGCAGGACACATGGATTGTAGCCAGGACACAGGGACTCAGCCATTACACAGGGATTGTAGCCATCACACAGGGATTGTAGCCAGAACACAGGGATTGTAGCCAGGACACAGGGATTGTAGCCAGGACACAGGGACTCAGCCATTACACAGGGATTGTAGCCATCACACAGGGATTGTAGCCAGGACACAGGGATTGTAGCCAGGACACAGGGACTCAGCCATTACACAGGGATTGTAGCCAGAATACAGGGATTGTAGCCTGGACACAGGGATTGTAGCCAGGACACAGGGACTCAGCCATTACACAGGGATTGTAGCCAGAACACGGGGATTGTAGCCAGGACACAGGGGTTGTAGCCAGGATACAGGGACTCAGCCATTACACAGGGATTGTAGCCAGAATACAGGGATTGTAGCCAGGACACAGGGATTGTAGCCAGGACACAGGGACTCAGCCATTACACAGGGATTGTAGCCAGAACACAGGGATTGTAGTCAGGACACAGGGACTCAGCCATTACACAGGGATTGTAGCCAGAACACAGGGATTGTAGCCAGGACACAGGGATTGTAGCCAGGACACAGGGATTGTAGCCAGGACACAGGGTTTGTAGCCAGGACACAGAAGAAATGAGCATGGTAGATTCACAATCTACAGAGCGCGCTGCTTCTAACAGCCGTTCTGTGCATGCAACTGTGACCTAATTACATTGGAATGCAGAAAATGCTGAGAGAGAGAGCTGCAGATCTTCACTGAGATTTTTTAATTCCAAAACAATTGCAGCGCCTAAGGATAAGGAAAGATTATATATATATATGTATGAGAAACAGGTATAAACAATATCCTATAAAAAGGGAAAAGGGATAAATAGGCAGTTCTTAAACTTGGACTTTAAGACAAAGACCAAAGGTTTGCAGATATAAACTTGCTAGTTCGTTCATTCAGATCTGACGCATATTCAATGCAAAGAGTTCAATTCAATGCTTCATATAAGTGCTGTCAAACCCACGGGACACTCCAGTATAATCCGATAAACGAAAAATGGATGTGAGCTTACCAGAATCTGGTAGATAATGCGCAGGGGTCTAGAATCCAACACAAGTGTAGATGGTCCGGTATCCTGTGGTCGTGAAGACAGGGATGTCAAAGGGAAGGAGATAGGAGACTAATTCTTGTCCCAAGGCGTGACTCCGAATCCTCCAGATAGCACTTCCCAGGTAGTTCCAACGTTCACCTGGCTGATGGGGTCCTGGTCTGGAGGTTGATGTGGAGCTCCTCTGATGAGTCTTCTATAGTTGGGTTCCTCTCGGAGGGTCTCTCTTGGCTCCTCTGATGAGTCTTCTATGGTTGGGTTCCTCTCGGAGGGTCTCTCTTGGCTCCTCTGATGAGTCTTCTATGGTCGGGGTCCACTGACTCTTCCCAGCACGGTGATTGGACATGGAAGGGGGAAATCTCTCCCAACTCTCTGCTTCTCTTCCTCCTGTGTGAGGCTCTTCTCTGTCTCTCCTCCATGTCCCCGATGGAAGATGGAGGAAGATGGAAGATTTCCCCCTTCCATGTCCAATCACCGTGCTGGGAAGAGTCAGAGGACCCCGACCATAGAAAACTCATCAGAGGAGCCAAGAGAGACCCTCCGAGAGGAACCCAACCATAGAAAACTCATCAGAGGAGCCAAGAGAGACCCTCCGAGAGGAACCCAACCATAGAAGACTCATCAGAGGAGCTCCACATCAACCTCCAGACCAGGACCCCATCAGCCAGGTGAACGTTGGAACTACCTGGGAAGTGCTATCTGGAGGATTCGGAGTCACCCCTTGGGACAAGAATTTGTCTCCCATCTCCTTCCCTTTGACATCCCTGTCTTCACAACCACAGGATACCGGACCATCTACACTTGTGTTGGATTCTAGACCCCTGCGCATTATCTACCAGATTCTGGTAAGCTCACATCCATTTTTTGTTTATCGGATTATACTGGAGTGTCCCGTGGGTTTGACAGCACTTATATGAAGCATTGAATTGAACTCTTTGCATTGAATATGCGTCAGATCTGAATGAACGAACTAGCAAGTTTATATCTGCAAACCTTTGGTTTTTGTCTTAAAGTCCAAGTTTAAGAACTGCCTATTTATCCCTTTTCCCTTTTCATAGGATATTGTTTATACCTGTTTCTCATACATATATATATAATCTTTCCTCATCCTTAGGCGCTGCAATTGTTTTGGGATACTTTATGAACAATTGGATCAGTTGTTTTTGCGAGCAGCCTTTGCTATATATAAGATCTAAGATCCTGTTATAATTTTTCTTGTTATTTAGATTAACTGCGCGCGGGCTGTTTACATTTATTTCATTGAGAATTTTTAATTGTCGGTCTTTTTTTGTTTATGGCGCAAAAAAAAAAAAAAAGGCAGAGGTGATCAAATACCATCAAAAGAAAGCTCTATTTCTGGGAAAAAATGACATAAATTGTATTTGGGTACATCGTCGCACGACCGCGCAATTGTCAGGTAAAGTAACGCAGTGCCGTATTGCAAAGAATGGCCTGGTCATGAAGGGGGTAAATCTCCTGGAGGTCAAGTGGTTTATATATTAGGCGAGTTGCACACGTCCCCATTTATGTGTGGGGAAAACAATTTAATAGCTGAGAAGGGGAGTCTTCCAATATGTGAATGCTGCAACACCAACACAAGAAAAACCAGTTGCGAGACACCTTTGGGCGAAGCACTATTTCACACAATATTGGCTCACACATTGTAAGCAGGATGCACATTGTATATTTATATTTCATATTTTACAGATATGAATTAAAACATAAGTTGCCCTTAAAAAATAAGGCATATCAAACATCTGAGCTCCATCTCAAACACGTGTGGGAGGAGCTGAGGTTGGCATTGCAGCCAAACGCGGCGGCGTGTTTGCGTGGTGATGTCATCGTGCACCTGAGCACGGTGGCATCCTCGCGTGATGATGTCACCCCATGTGTGTGGCTGAGCCGTGACGTGATAGAACGGACGCCATTAGCCATGTGGCCTTTCTGGTTCATATTTATGTTGCAATAATCACCCCTGATGAAGCCTTGACTTGAGTCAAAACACGTTGGGTATCGGGTTATTTGGGGATTTGGTTTGAGCACATTATTTGTATTTTTTCTCACTGTGTCCGGGGAGGGCCAGGGAGCGGGTGTGGCGGATTTGATCTCCGCCGGCCACCCGCGATGCCCCCCCCGGAGTGAAAGAACGGAGGTCCGTGTAAGAAAACACGGACCTCCGTTCTGTGAGAGGGGGGAAGGGCTGTGATCACAGCCTTCCTCTACATGGAAGCTGTGATTGCTTCCCTTCCCCAGCTAGGGCAGTCCACACACAGTTAGAACACGCCCAGGGAACACAGTTAACCCTTAGAGCGCCCCCTTCAGGTTAACCCCTTCACTGCCAATGGCATTTACACAGTAATCAGTGCATTTTTATAGCACTGATTGCTGTATAAATGCCAATGGTCCCAAAAAAGTGTCAAAATGGTCCGACATGTCCGCTGAAATATCGCAGTACCGCTAAAAATCGCAGATCGCCGCCATTACTAGTAAAAAAATAAAAAAATAAATAAAAACCCCAGAAATGAATTCTCATCATCCGTAAACGCGGCCACTTTTGTGCAAACCAATCAATAAACGCCGATTGCGATTTTTTTTAATCACAAATATGAGGAAGAATATAAATCGGCCAAAACCGATGAAAAAAAAAATTTTTTATATATTTTTTTTGGATTTGTATTTTAGCAAAAAGTAAGAAATTTGGGTTTTTTTGCAAAATTGTCGCTCTTCTTTTGTTTATAGCGGCGATCAGAAATGACGCAGCGGTGATCAAATACCACCAAAAGAAAGCTCTATTTGTGGGAAAAAAAGGACGCAAATTTAGTTTGGGTGCAACGTCGCACGACCGCGCAATTTTCAGTTAAAGCGACGCAGCGCCGAATCGCAAAAAGTGCTCCGGTCCTAAAGGGGGAAATCCTTCCGGGGCTGAAGTGGTTAAGGACCGCATCTAATTCTTTTGGTTTCAGAGGCTTCATTATAAGCTGAACCTCACCTGTATTATTATTATTTTAAACTGTGGTGGTCACAGTGGGTGCGGCAGGTAATGAATTATCAGATTTAGGATGAGGCTCTGTTTCAAGTTTAAATTTGTATTTTGCTGTAGATTGCTGAATCCAAGATCTGAAGCATAACTGCATTCCTGAGATCTCTTCTCTAATTCCATAATTCTTCATTTCAATCTCTCATTTTCCTCTGATAATTCATCACAACGTTTAGATTTCTCAAGCAAAGCTTCCCCAATGGTAACTGCATGCAACTTTAAATTGACAGTCTCAGTTTCTGTAACCTCTCACAAACCTTGTTGCTATTATCAACTGCATTCTGTAACTGGGCAATTTCCTCAACCTTACCCCTCAAAGAGCTATCCATAGTTAAACAGCAAGATAACAAGGCCTGCATAATACAAGCTTTCCTTTTACTTTCGGAAATTTTGCTATCAAAAACATTTTTCTCTAAAAATTC
>BLSH010183552.1:115480-125536 GCA_018402905.1 Glandirana rugosa
AAAAACGCTAAGCCGCGACGCAGCGAAATTGACTTTTAACGCGCCAGCACGCTGCAACGTGGGTTTGATTTAAACGCAGGAAAAAAAGGGTGTTTATCTCGAAAGAAAACCACCATAAACTAGTGGCGACGCAGTAAAGACTAGCGGCGATATTTGTTTTCTTCTCGCTGTTAAAACGTTTTTTTGGGTTTAAAGAATGAAAAACGATTTTATGTTTAGGTTTTTTTTATATATTTTTTTAAAAAAAAAGTAGCCAAAACCGGCTAAATATAAGAAGGAGTATAAACACTAAATTTTTTAGCGTTAGCCGCAAATAACTAACCAAACGCGTAAAAAAAGGACGCAAATTTAGTTTGGGTGCAACGTCGCACGACCGCGCAATTTTCAGTTAAAGCGACGCAGCGCCGAATCGCAAAAAGGGCTCCGGTCCTAAAGGGGGAAATCCTTCCGGGGCTGAAGTGGTTAAGGACCGCATCTAATTCTTTTGGTTTCAGAGGCTTCATTATAAGCTGAACCTCACCTGTATTGTTATTATTATTTTAAACTGTGGTGGTCACAGTGGGTGCGGCAGGTAATGAATTATCAGATTTAGGATGAGGCTCTGTTTCAAGTTTAAATTTGTATTTTGCTGTAGATTGCTGAATCCAAGATCTGAAGCATAACTGCATTCCTGAGATCTCTTCTCTAATTCCATAATTCTTCATTTCAATCTCTCATTTTCCTCTGATAATTCATCACAACGTTTAGATTTCTCAAGCAAAGCTTCCCCAATGGTAACTGCATGCAACTTTAAATTGACAGTCTCAGTTTCTGTAACCTCTCACAAACCTTGTTGCTATTATCAACTGCATTCTGTAACTGGGCAATTTCCTCAACCTTACCCCTCAAAGAGCTATCCATAGTTAAACAGCAAGATAACAAGGCCTGCATAATACAAGCTTTCCTTTTACTTTCGGAAATTTTGCTATCAAAAACATTTTTCTCTAAAAATTCCTTCATTAACCACTTACCCACCAAGCCTGTTTCTTACTTAGAACCCCCAAACATTATATATTTTTTTTCCTAACACCCTAGAGAATAAAATGGCGGTCATTGAAAAAATTTATGTCACACCGTATTTGTGCTGCGGTCTTACAAGCGTGCTTTTTTTTTTTTTAATAAATTCAGTTTTTTTAGTTAAAAAATAAGAAAACAGTAAAGTTAGGCCAATTTTTTTCCATATTGTGAAAGATAATGTTACGTCGAGTAAAATGATACCCAACATGTCATGCTTCAAAATTGCGTCCGCTCGCGGAACGGCGATAAACTTTGCAAATTAAAAATCTCCATTGGCGACATTTAAAAAATTCTACAGGTTTGCAGTTTTGCGTTACAGAGTAGGTCTAGAGCTACAATTGTTGCTCTCGCTCTAACGATCGCGGCGATACCTCACATGTGTGGTTTGAACACCGTTTTCATATGTGGGCGGGACTTACGTATGCGTTCGCTTCTGCACGCGAGCTCGGCGGGACGGATCGCTTTAAATTTTTTTTTTTTTTTATTATTTATTTTGCTTTTTACTTTTTATTTTTACACTGTTCTTTTAAAAAAAAAAAAGATCACTTTTATTCCTATTACAAGAAATGTAAACATTCCTTGTAATAGAAAAAAGCATGACAGGTCCTCCTAAATATGAGATCTGGGGTCAAAAAGTCCTCAGATCTCATATTTACACTCAAATGCAAATGCAAATGCAAAAAAAAAAAAATCTGACGTCATTTCCGCCGGCCGTGTTATGGAGCCGAGTGAGCGGCTTCAGCCGCTCAGTCGGCTCACAGACACTGGGGGGGGGGGGGGGAGAGCATCGGATCATCTCCGCCACTGCCAGATGACCGGAAAGCGGCGGGAGGGGGGGGCACCTCTCCCGCCGCTGATAAAAGTGATCTTGCGGCGAATCCGCCGCTAAGACCACTTTTATCTTGCAGGGAATCGCCTGCTGAAAAAAACGGTATCTGAATGGTGCCTGCAGCTGCACCCACCATTCAGATATCACCACTCAAACCCAAGGACGTCATATGACGTCCGCCGGTACGGAAGTGGTTAAAGTCCATGTCTGCTTACATTTTTCTGGAATTTCATAAGGACCACCATGACGCTTAATACATTTTAATACCCATCTGTTAACTTTATCAGAACTGACACTAGCTTCACACTGAGTAAGCATTCTGACTATATTACTAATAATTGAAGAAGAATAAATATTTTACTCACCGCACTTGAAGCTCCACCTTGAAGTTACTTTTCCAGCTTCCAGCTCAGGTCTTCTGGTTACACGGCACGGTCTTTTGGTTCACTTTTCAATCTCCGGAGAATATTTCTGGGGTTCCAAACTTGTTCAATTTTGTAGATCAGACTCTTATGTCACAAGCAGACATTGGAGTCACAGCACAGCTCTTGGGTTGATAATTTTCTCCAGGTCCTGGTCCTAGGGCTCAAAACCTCCTTTCTGGGTCCTCACGGTCTTCTGTCACCTTACAGGATTGTTATCACCACCGACTTCTGTTACTAAGTCCGAAATGCACTTCTGGTCACTTGCATGGCACCAATGTAGTGATGTAGTAATGGATGTATGAATGATGGAATGTTATTATTTAGTTATTATTATGATGATGGTTAATTTTCCGCAACACCCGGTCCTTCCAGAGAGAAACATTTATTGACTTCAGACAGAACAAAGTCCAACAAGAGATAATACAATCCAACATAGGTGTAGAGAATATTGATGACAGGAATAGTGTAGCATTGAGACCACTTCAGAGGAACCCAGTTTTCCTGTCACACCTTACCTACAACAGGCTTCCCTCTTATACAGCTTTCTCCCCCTCATGGGTGACTAAGAGCGATTGACCAATTTAATTAGACCTTTTGTCTTAAAAGAGCGACAGATAATGACCCTAAGCCGTCAACAGCTGTAAACTCCTAGGTGGTCTTTTATTAACATTAACATATCATGGAGGCATTATCTGTCTTTAATCAAAACTCCCTTTGAAATGCCTAATTAGATAACCAGTCCCGAATATCACAGGGCCGTTATCTGCCCCTTTTACATGTAAAGAACAATTGGTTTGGTCAGTCTATTCTTTCCTAATTAGATAACCAGTCCCAAATGCCAATGCGTTTTTGCACAACAACACAATATAAAATAGATTTGTCAAGTGTCTGTCCCAATACATACCCAATGTATGTATACACACAATATAATATATACATGTGCATGTACACACACACACATATATATATAATATATTAAATATTACACAACAAGTGACAGTGCATATTTTAGCACTGATCACTGTATTAATATCACTGGTCCCCACAAAGTGTCAAAAGTGTCAGTTAGTACCTGATTGCCCGCCGCAAAATCACAGTCCCGATACAAGTCGCTAATCGCCACCATTACTAATATAAAGAAATAAAATTAAAAAAATGTTATAAATATATCCTATAGTTTGTAGACGCTATAACGTTTGCATATATACGCTTATTAGGATTTTTTTTTTTTACTAAAAAGCAGAATACATATTGGCCTAAATTTATGAAGAAACTGGATTTTTAATTTTTTTAAATTGGATATATTTTATAGTAGAAAGTAAAAAATTATTATTATTTTTTTTTAATTGTCGGCCTTTTTTTCTGTTTATGGCGCAAAAACAAAAAAAAAAGCAGAGGTGATCAAATACCACCAAAAGAAAGCTCTATTTCTGGGAAAAAAATTACATTAATTTTATTTGGTTACAGCGTAGCACGACCGTGCAATTGTCAGGTAAAGTAACGCAATGCCGTATTGAAAAGAATGGCCTGGTCATGAAGGGGGTAAATCTCCTGGAGGTCAAGTGGTTTATATATTAGGCGAGTTGCACACGTCCCCATTTATGTGTGGGAAAAACAATTCAATATCCAAGAAGGGGAGTACTCCAATATGTGAATGCTGCAACACCAACACAGGAAAAACCAGTTGCGAGACACCTTTGGGCGAAGCACTATTTCACACAATATTGGCTCACACATTGTAAGCAGGATGCACATTGTATATTTATATTTCATATTTTACAGATATGAATTAAAACATAAGTTGCCCTTAAAAAATAAGGCATATCAAACATCTGAGCTCCATCTCAAACACGTGTGGGAGGAGCTGAGGTTGGTGTTGCAGCCAAATGCGGCGGTGTGTTTGCGTGGTGATGTCATCGTGCACCTGAGCACGGTCGCATCCTCGTGTGATGTTGTCACCCCATGTGTGTGGCTGAGCCGTGACGTTGTGATAGAACGGACGCCATTAGCCATGTGGACTTTCTGGTTCATATTTATGTTGCAATAATCACCCCTGAGGAAGCCTTGACTTGATTTGAAACACGTTGGGTGTTGGGTTATTTGGGGATTTGGTTTGAGCACATTATTTGTATTTTTTGCGGGGAGAGATTTAATAAGCCATGACGTGGTGATGGAATGGACGCCATTAGCTATGTGACCTTTCTGGTTCATATTTATGTTGCAATAATCACCCCTGACGAAGCCTTGATTTGAGTCAAAACATATTGGGTTATTTGGGGATTTGGTTTGAGTGCATTATTTGTATTTTTTGCAGGGAGAGATTTAATAAGCCATGATGTGGTGATGGAATGGACGCCATTAGCCATGTGGCCTTTCTGGTTCATATTTATGTTGCAATAATCTCCCTGACGAAGCCTTGAATAGAGTCTAAACATGTTGGTTGTTGGGTTATTTGGTGATTTGGTTTGAGCACATTATTTGTATTTTTTGCGGGGAGAGAATTAATAAGCCATGACGTAGTGATGGAAGCCATGACGTGGTGATGGAACGAACGCCATTAGCCATGTGGACTTTCTGGTTCATATTTAGGTAGCATTAATCACCCCTGACGAAGCCTTGACTTGAGTCGAAACATGTTGGGTGTTGGGTTATTTGGGGATTTGGTTTGAGCACATTATTTGTATTTTTTTGCTGTAGTGAAGTGAAGGAAGCCATGACGTGGTGATGGAACGGACACCATTAGCCATGTGGCCTTTCTGGTTCATATTTATGTTGCATTAATCACCCCTGACGAAGCCTTGACTTGAGGCGAAACATGTTGGGTGTTGGGTTATTTGGTTTGAGCACATTATTTGTATTTTTTTGCAGGGAGAGATTTAATAAGTTATACTTGATTTAGTGAACAGTATTCTGTGGTCAGAGAGAGACCAGGTAAAGATCAGACTTGTTGAATGTTATCAGCATGTAACGCTCCATTCCCATGACAGCTGCTGGTCTCATTCCAGCATCCTGGGAGGGTTGAGCTGCACACTCCCTGTCTGCCTGTCCTGTCCACCCTCAGGATTATTGACGTAGCTATACCAAACCTGTTCTAAGCCAGCCAAGCCCTCAGCGTCTTGTTTGTTATACATAGGTGCCAACATTTCAAAAGAGTTTTCAGGAACATCACTCTTCTATGCAGATCCTCTCCAAGTCATTAAGGTTTCCAGGCTGACGTTTAGTAATGCAACCCTTTAGCTCCCTCCACATATTTTCTTTGGGATTAAGGTCTGGACACTGGCTAGGCCACTCCAGGACCTTAATGTGCTTCTTCTTGAGCCACTCCTTTGTTGCCTTGGCCGTGTGTTTTGGGTCATTGTAATGCTGGAAGACCCACCCATGACCCATTTTCAATGCCCTGGCTGAGGGAAGGAGGGTCTCACCCAGGTCTTGATGGTACATTCCCCGTCCATTGTTCCTTAGATGTGGTGAAGTGTCCACATATTTTGTATGGGATTAAGGTCTGGACACTGGCTAGGCCACTCCAGGACCTTAATGTGCTTCTTCTTGAGCCACTCCTTTGTTACCTTGGCCGTGTGTTTTGGGTCATTGCAATGCTGGAAGACCCATCCATGATCCATTTTCAATGCCCTGGCTAAGGGAAGGAGGTTCTCACCCAAGATTTGACGGTACATTCCTCGCCCATTGTCCCTTAGATGCGGTGAGGTGTCCACATATTTTCTATGGGATTAAGATCTGGAGACTGGCTAGGCCACTTCAGGACCTTAATGTGCTTCTTCTTGAGCCACTCCTTTGTTGCCTTGGCAGTGTGTTTTGGGTCATTGCAATGCTGGAAGACCCATCCATGATCCATTTTCAATGCCCTGGCTAAGGGAAGGATGATCTCACCCAAGATTTGATGGTCCATGGCCCTGTCCATCGTCCTTTAGATGTGGTGAAGTTGTCCTGTCCCCTTAGCAGAAAAACACCCCCAAAGCATAATGTCTCCACCTCCATGTGTGACGGTGGGGATGTTGTTCTTCGGGTCATAGGCAGCAGTCCTCCTCCTCCAAACACGGCGAGTTGAGTTGATGCCAAAGAGCTGATTTTGGTCTCCTCTGACCACAACACTTTCACCCAGTTCTCCTCTGAATCATTTAGATGTTCATTAGCAAACGTCAGATGGGCTGTATATGTGATTTTCTGAGCAGGGGGACCTTGCGGGCGCTGCAGGATTTCACTCCTTCGCGGTGTAGTGTTACCAATTGTTTTCTTGGTGACGATGGTCCCAGCTGCCTTGAGATCATTGACAAGATTGTAGTTCTGGGCTGATTCCTCACTGTTCTCATGATCGTTGAAACTCCATGAGGTGAGATCTTGCATGGAGCCCCAGACCGAGGGAGATTGACACTTATTTTGTGTTTCTTCCATTTGTGAATAATCGCACCAACTGTTGTCACCCTCTCACCAATCTGGTCTTGTAGCCCATTCCAGCCTTGTGTAGGTCTACAATCTTCTCCCTGACATCCTTGGACAGCTCTTTGGTCTCGGCCATGGTGGAGAGATTAGAATCTGATCGATTGATTGCCTCTGTGGACAGGAGTCTTCTATACAGGTAACAAGCTGAGATTAGGAGCACTCCCTTTAAGACAGTGCTCCTAATCTCGCAATCTCAGCTCAAAATTATTTCTGGCTCCCAGGTGTCTTCTATAAAGGCAACGGACCTGTATAGAAGACAACTGGGAGCCAGAAATCTTGCTGATTGATAGGGGATCAAATACTTATTTCACTCATAAATTGCAATCAATTTATAACGTTTTTGAAATGCGTTTTTCTGGATATTTTTGTTTTTCTGTCTCTCACAGGTAAAATAGACCGACCATTAAAATTATAGACCGATTGTTTCTTTGTCAGTGGGCAAACCTACAAAATCAGCAGGGGAGCAAATACTTTCCCCCCCTCACTGTATTGGTGTCACCGGTCCCCAAAAAGTGTCAAAAGTGTCTGATTTGTCCGCTGCAATGTCGCAGTCCCGCTAAATATCGCTGATCGCCGCCATTACTAGTAAAAAAATAAAAAATAAAAATAAAAATTCCATAAATCTATCCCATAGTTTGTAGACGCCATAACTTTTGCGCTAGCCAATCAATATACGCTTATTGGGATTTTTTTTTTTACCAAAAATAGAAGAATAAATATTGGAATAAATTGACGAAGAAATTAGATTTTTTACATTTTTTTTATTGGATGTTTTATAGCAGAAAATAAAAAATATTGTTTCTTTCTCGGACATCACGGGACACAGAGCAGGCTATATATTCTATACATACTGGGATATACGCCACCTATAGGTGAATGGACACTGGTAATCAAATAAAAAAAAAAGGAAGTTCCCCCTCCTATATAACCCCTCCCACACCGGGGGCACTTCAGTTTTTTCGCCAGTATCTTGAAGGTCAGGGACAGCCTTCATACCGGATCCATTTCAAATGGCATTAAGCTAAGATAAATGGTTCCGGGGCCTCGCTAAGAAGACAGAAGAAACTGCGAGGTTTTGCCCGTAAGCGACCACATATGGCACTGGATCCTGCGTGTAGGTAAACCTGTAACACTGAACCAAGGAACACCTGCAGGGTGCTATACAGGTCCAAGGGAGTGGACCCTCAGAATGGGTATCCGGTCCTTGAAGGTCCTTGAGACAAAGCCCGCCGTGATGGGTGAAGGTTGGGCCTGCAGTCTCCTCCAGGCCCTGTGGCGGGAATGGTGAGTAATCCCCAATGGGGATAATGTTACTGAACCCAGCTGGCTTCCTGCAAACATAGGAAAAAGTTTGTTTACATTTTCCCTCCTTTTGCCTGCACTTCTTTTTTCTCACCACCAGAGGGCTCGGCTAGAAAGACACAGTCATGATGGTCTTGCCTGCAGTTCCTGTGAAGCTGCCACCAGGGGGAGCCTGCGCCTAATCTGTCTTTTCACTAGGAAGTGAATGGACAATCACAGGAAGTCAGGACAGGGCTGGGAAGTAGGCTAAAGATCCTCCTGGTGACACGTGAGTCTTAGGGTTGCCACCTGTCCAGGATTCACCCGGACAGTTCGGGTTTTGAATCACGTGTCCAGGTTTCAGTCAACCTGAACCCTGGACACATTATTTAGACAGGAATGTGGCTTTGAACAGAGCTTGACAGGAGGGTGAGGGGGCACTATGTGTGCTGTATTACTATTCTTTTTAGAGTGCCCAGAGGTATCCAAGGTCTGTTACAATTCTATAGTGTATACTAAAAAAAAAAAATTATTGTGTGGCGCTAAAGTGTTCGGGTTTGGCTTGAAGAAAAAGTGGCAACCCTAGTGAGTCTAGGGGTGGGAGCTGAGTCAGGCTGGGCAGGAAGCTGGGTTCGGGGAACGTGGGTAAAGCAGTGCATGCACTAGCAGCCATAGCTTCCAAGAAGCAAAGGGGGGAGCGAAGCTGCTTGTAATAAGGCTAGAGGCACAGGTGTGTTGCTGAGGCACAGGTGTGTTGCTGAGGCTAGTCGGATCACTGTTGCCATTGCTTCCCCTGAGAGTAGGGTTGCCACATCATCCCTTTAATCCAGGACACATACTAATTACACAGGTGGTTCTGTGGCTGATTAAGGTGGTAATTAAACTCACTTGGTGCCTTATCTGCATTAAATCAGCCACAAAACCTGTGTAATTCATACATGTCCTGGATTAAAGGGATGATGTGGCAACCCTACCTGAGAGACCATAAGCGATGGGCTATTTGAGCCGCTGTGGCTGTCTTGTACGGTAGCTAATCCCTCATCTGTTTCCTCACAGTATGTTACTAAAGATGACCTATCGGCAGCCTTACTGAGCTTGGAAACCAGGATTGCTGGTATGATGGCTTCTATCCCACAGGGTGAGAAGGGTGACAGGTCTCCTTCCCCTAACCTTCCGATTCTGGAGCGAGAATGGGTTGATGAGGGAGAGGAGGTAGCTACAAGGGATCTGGCAGATTCTTTTGCAGACACTTCTGCTTCAGAGAGTCCTGAGCCAGAAGAATCCCCAAGGACACCTGCCTCTCAATCTCAGAGGCTGCTGATCCAGGTACTTACACATAAGGTACGTGCAGCATTCAGGTTTGCTCCAGCAGAGAGCCCTGTGGATGTGTATTGCTCCCTTGGGTCATTAAAATACCACAAGGTGTGCAGGGATTCGCTTTGCACCCTCTCCTTGAGAGGGTGATATATGCTGACTGGGTGCACCCGGACATATTTTTGTTCCTTCTATATATCCTATGCAGGAAAGCTTTTTGGAAGGGGGGAGTACCAGCTGTCCATGCAGCAGTCACATCCTTAACCACTTGCCGACCGCCGATCGGCGATTGACGGCGACAAAGTGGCTCGTTCCCGCAAATCGCCGTCATACGACGGCGGCTGCGGGAACGTGTATAGTGAGCGCGCGCGCGCCGCCGGAGGCGCGCCCGCGCGCTCACTGTGTCCAGGGGGGGCCAGGGAGCGGGTGCGGCGGCTTCGATTGCCGCCAGCCACCCGCGATGCCCCCCCCGGAGCGAATGAGCGGAGGTCCGTGTATGTAAACACGGACCTCCGCTCTGTGTGAGGGGGAAGGGCTGTGATCACAGCCTTCCTTTACGTGAAGGCTGTGATAACTTCCCTTCCCCTGTTAGGGCATCCCCCCTACAGTTAGAACACGCCCAGGGAACATAGTTAACCCTTAGCGCGCCCCCTGCAGGTTAACCCCTTCACTGCCAATGACATTTACACAGTA
>BLSH010183575.1:0-11125 GCA_018402905.1 Glandirana rugosa
CTATCTGATTCCCTCTCTCTGATTCCTCTCTGACCCCCCCCCCTCCTCTCCCTCTCTGATATCTCTCTCTCTGATCCCTTTGATCAGAGAGAGAGAGAGAGACCCGGGGGGGGGGCGGTGTCAGAGAGGGAGAGCGAGAGAGGGGGATCAGAGAGAGAGATGAGAGGGGGATCAGAGAGAGAGAGGGATCAGAAAGATACCCCTAGCACTGTCTGCAGTCTCTCCTGTGCTCCCATCCCAGTCTGTTGGTAGGTAGGTAGGTAGGTGTGTGTGTGTGTGTGTGTGTGATGCCTAGTACCTTCCATAAGTTCATGATGGCCGCTGCTGGCAAGTCCCCGTTCTCCTTCTGGGTGTGGATAGGGGGGTGCTCTGCTTTGATAGACCAACTCTCCCATATAGCGGTGCCTGGCTGCTGGGGCCTGTCCTCTGGGCCCCGATCTGCCTCCATGATCTGCCTGTCCTCCGGGCCCCGATCCGCCTGTCCTCCTTGAGCGAGGGATCAGAGAGAGAGAGAGAGAGAGAGAGAGAGATCAAAGAGGGGAGAGGGATCAGAGAGAGAGATCAGAGAGGGGAGAGGGAACAGAGGGGGGGGGGGACAGGAAGAGACAGGGGGGAGGGAATCAGAGAGGGTGGAGAGGGATCAGAGAGAACAGAGGTCCTCCTCATCAATATTTACTCTCCATCCCCCTCCAACATGTCCTCTCCATCCTCCTCTTCACCGTCTGTCCTCTCCATCCTCCTCTTCACTATCTGTCTTCTCCATCCTCCTCATCACCATCTGTCCTCTCCATCCTCCTCATCACCATCGGTCTTCTCCATTTTCCTCTTCACCATCTGTCTTCTCCATTTTCCTCTTCACCATCTGTCTTCTCCATTTTCCTCTTCACCATCTGTCTTCTCCATTTTCCTCTTCACCATCTGTCTTCTCCATTTTCTTCTTCACCATTTGTCTTCTTCATCCTCTTTCACTGTGACACCACACCTCCTACTAATGTTGTGCTTCACACAGAGTTACAGAGTCTGACATACAGTGCTATGCGGCAGCCTAGGAGCGTGTTAGTATCAGGGGCGGGGCTCACCAGCCTGCTAGCACTTTCCCCTGAGCCAGCTGACACTGCGATCGCAGTTCTAAAGTTTACCTCGACCATGAAAGCAGCTGTGCTGTGCTGCCCAAGCACACGGCATGTATTCATGGGGCCGCTATGTTATATAATTCCTCCCGACATCTTCAGTACAGATTGCTTTTAGGGGCGTGTTAGTGATGGAAGGCAGGGCTGGGCTCATGCCTAGGGGCGTGTCCGGTCTATGCAGAACAGAGAGCAGCCTAGGGGTGTGTTTGGGCTATGCAGAGTAGCCTAGGAGGCGTGTTAGTGACAGGAGGCGGGGCTGGACTCAGCTGTCGTGCCTGGGGGCGTGTTTGATCTATGCAGAGCAGAGAGCAGCCTAGGGGCGTTTTAGTTGAAATAACGCAATTTTACAATACAGGGATGCCCACTGACTCCTGGAAAATGATGACTCACATCTCCCAGGAGACCAGGCGAGGCAGGAAGTGATGCGGAGTGCCACGGACCAGGAAGTGGAAGATTACAGGGACCATTTAGCAACAAGACACTTAGGGTGAATATATTTTTTTTTTTCCTCCAAAGGCGAGTCAGATTAAGTAGAAAGATTTTTTTTCTGGGTGGAACTCCGCTTTAAAGAGTGTGGGAGACTTGGATTGGCACTCAGCTTCTGGGATGTCCTTGGCACACATCCCTGGAGGCAGTGTTTCAGTGGGATGGTTTTGATCTCATGCATGTGCAGGCACACAGCAGGCTGCTGTATGGACACTGCACAGTGGCACTCTTGGTCTGTATGTTGAGTGTAATTCTCAGTGTCTGTTCTTAGTAGGTATGCATGGATTACGCAAAGTAGCCCTCCTCTTATCCTGTATGCTAACATTGAGGCTGCATTCACACCTGAGCATTTTGTAGCTTGAAGCCTCAAGCTACAAAATGCTGGAGGGGAAAAAATCAATGATTCTCTATGGAGAAAAACGCCTGCAGCTCAAACAAGTTCTGGAAGTATTTTTTCAGGCAGATTTGGGCGGTTTTCTGCTTTTTACAATGGTGACCTTTGTACAAAATCGCACTAAAAATCGTGCAACTTTCTGCCTGAAAACGACACGCTCAGGTGTGAATGCAGCCTTAATCTCAGTATCTGTATGTTTGGACTCTGCACAGTACCACTTCTCTTGTTCTCTGTGCTGAAACTTGTCCCTTCTTTTTTATCTGCTCCTTAGAATTAGCATTGGAATTCCTGATATGAGTGCCTAGGCAGATCTGGAGTGAGATTTGGTGATGTCACTAGTGTGCAAATAGAAAAAAATGCGAGAGCAGATAAGCCAGAACCTGCCTAACTAACCGGACTGTAAAGGCTCAGAATAGGAGACAACATTTCAAAAATATAAATTTTATTGTACAAAGATGATAAAAAATGTATACATAGGGGTTAATTTAGCAATAAACTGTGTACTTTACAAAGTGCAGTTACCCCAGAGCTTAGTTAAGTGAGGTAAGGCTTTACCCAATCATGTGCAAGAAAAAAAAATGCATCTTTGCTTGCATATGATTAGTTCATGGAAGTCAGCATAGCTTCTGCTCATTTACTAAGCTCTGGAGCAACTGCACTTTAGTGCAGTCTATTTGCCTTTAGTAAATCAACCCCATAGTCTCTACTACAGCCTTGTATATGTATTCTTTTAAATGGTCAAGTTCACCTCTGATGTATTACAGTGTATTCGGATACCTATTATTTGTTTTGTATCATTACTGCTGTGTATGTATTACAGCATGCAATTGCATTGGTTCATATGGGTCCAGAACCATTCTGCTGGTGGGCATATGTGCTCTGGATGTGTTGGCACACACCGTGTTTGAGGCCGAGCTCACGGTTTGCCCTCTGGGGGTTCCAGTGTGGGCTCTGTAGACCTCCACCAACGCACGCCACCATAGTGCGCATGTGCAATGTTGGGGCGCAAGTCGCATGATGTAATTTGGCTGCAATGCGCATGGCAAGGCTTTATTAGGGTGTACGGGTGGTGGATCTCATGGCGGTGATTGTGGTGGCCTGGAGCACCAGGTGAGCACTCGTTCTATCCAATACTGGGTACTTATGATGGGGTTGGAACATGTACTCTGCCTCTGATGCTGGCTAAGTTATGGCCACCCCTTTTTTCTATTATAATTAGCATACTCTGGCAGACCCCTTATGGGACTACCTATTCTTGGACCATATTTTGGGATATACAGTTGTGCTCATAAGTTTACATACCCTGGCAGAATTTATGATTTCTTGGCCATTTTTCAGAGAATATGAATGATAACACAAAAACGTTTTTTTTCACTCATGGTTAGTGTTTGGCTGAAGCCATTTATTATCAGTCATCTGTGTTTACTGTTTTTTAATCATAATGACAACAGAAACTACCCAAATGACCCTGATCAAAAGTTTACATACCCCAGTTCTTAATACCATGTATTGCCCCCTTTGACTCTTAATACTGTGTATTGCCCCCTTTGACATCAATGACAGCTTGAAGTCTTTTGTATTTGTGGATGAGGCTCTTTATCTTCTCTTCAGTACCTGGAAATTCTTGGGCTCTCTTGCATGGACTGTAGATTTGAGATCTCCCCAGAGTGGCTCAGTGATATTGAGGTCAGGAGACTGAGATGGCCACTCCAGAACCTTCACTTTTTTCTGCTGTGGCCAATGACAGGTCGACTTGGCCTTGTGTTTTGGGTCATTGCCATGTTGGAATGTCCAAGTACGTCCCATGTGCAGCTTCCTGGCTGATGAATGCAAATGTTCCTCCGGTATTTTTTGATAACATACTGCATTCATTTTAACATCAATAATGAACAAATTTCCTGTGCCATTGTAGCTCACACATCTCCAAAACATCAGCGATCCACCTCTGTGTTTCACAGGCCTTGTTGACTCCTCTCCAAATGTAGCGTTTATGGTTGTGGCCAAAAAGCTCAATTTTGGTCTCCTCACTCCAAATGACTGTAGCAGAAGGTTTGAGGCTGGTCTCTGTGCTGTTTGGCATATTGTAAGCTGGATACTTTGTGGCATTTGCATAGTAATAGCTTTCTTCTGGTGACTCGCCCATGCTGAGCCCATCTTTCTTCAAGTGCCTCCTTATTGTGCATCTTGAAACAGCCACACCACATGTTTTCAGAGAGTCCTGTATTTCACCTGAAGTTATTTGTGGGTTTTTATTTGCATCCCAAACAATTTTCCTGGTAGTTGTGGCTGATATTTTAGTTGGTCTACTTGACCGTGGTTTGGTTTCAACAGAACCCCTCATTTTCCACTTCTTGGTTAGAGTTTGAACACTGCTGATTGGCATTCTCAATTCCTTGGATATCTTTTTATATCCCTTTCCTGTTTTTTACAGTTCAACTACCTTTTCCCGCAGATCCTTTGACAATTCTTTTGCTTTCCCCATGACTCAGAATCCAGAAACGTCAGTGCAGCATTGGATGAAAGATTCAAGGGTCTGTCAGGAGTCCAGAAACTCACTGACCTTTTATACACATACACACACACACACACACACACACACACACACACACACACTAATTACAAGCAAACAGATCACAGGTGAGGATGGTTACCTTTAATAGCCTTTCAAACCCCTTTGTGTCAACTTGTGTGCATGTTATCAGGTCATTTGGGTAGTTTCTGTTGTCATTATGATTTAAAAAGAGTAAACATAGTTGATTGATAATAAATGGCTTTAGCCAAACACTAACCACGAGTGAAAGAAACGTTTTTTTGTTCTCATTTATATTCTTTGAAAAATGGCCAAGAAATCATAAATTCTGTTAGGGTATGTAAACTTATGAGCACAACTGTACACACAATTGGCCCAACAAGACCACTGCTGGTGTTCTAAGTGCGGCTGTTCTTCTTGAAAATGTAATCTTATAGTCAGTTGTTTGTGCATTTTCCTGTTTAGCTATATCCTTCTGGCTATATGCATAGCAGGATGTTTATATGAGATATACACTAAGGGATACATTGATTTACAGGTTCAATATCTCTGTTCGCGATGGTCCCGCCACCTGTTTGTGGGCCCTTTGGCCCCTGTGCCCACCCCCATACTGTACTTTGCTGTGCTCATGTGATCCACTGCAATATCGTAAGCATGTTTAAATATGTTGTGGTAATTTTGCTATATAGTGGAACCTCGGATTTCGAGTAACGCGGTTTATGATTGTTTTGCAATACGAGCAGTTTTTAAAAAAAAAAATCCTGACTTGGTTTGTGAGGCGCTGTCTCAGAAGACGAGCAGGATTTAAGCCTCTGTGCATGCAATATCGTATGTGGCCAGAGGTGCGGGGTCGCTGGTGAGGCTCGGAGACTATCGGAAACACTCGGCAATACCGAAAGTGTCAACAGTTCCCGAGCACTTCCGAGTGCCTCCGAGCCTCATCAGCGACCCCAAACCTCTGGCCATATACAGTACTGCATACACCAGCGCCCCTGCACCTCTGGCCATATACAGTACTGCATAGACAAACAGTCATTGTGGAACGAATCATCTGAGTTTCCATTGTTTCCTTTGATGTACGAGTGCTTTGGATTACAAGCATTCTCCTGGAACGGATTATGTTCGTAGTCAGAGGTTCCAGTGTATTTATTATATGCACTCTTATACTCTTTTTTCTGTGCAATATATTTAGCTTTGCTCTACCTTACCTCATTGGGTCCTGAAGAAGACCTGGCAGACTGAGTTACCGGAAGCGTAGATGTCTACAAGGGATGCTATGCTCGAACACCTATATTTACGTTCTACCGGTACCATAGTAGAGGCTATGTATTACACATTTATTTATTGATCTATTTTAGGCTTTTATGTCTCTTTTTTTAGATCTTTTGTACACTCAAATTTATATTTTTTAAATGTTGTCTCCCATACTGAACCTTTAAAGTCCGGTTAGTTTTGCGTGTTCTGGCTTATCTGGTCCCTCATTTTTTTTCTATTTTTTATGTTGCAGATGTGGCTCTAGCCTAAACTTCTTTTTTTATCACTAGTGTGCAGTTTGAGAAAAAAATTGCATTCCATGCATCTCCCTGATTCTGTTTCATTCATTCTGCAGATCTTTGCTGCTTCCACCTCTTCAATGTTCCCCTACAAGACATCAGATCTCCAGTCATCAATGGGGTCAACTCTGACATGAGGAAGAAAAGACCTGCCTCTACCAAGATGGCCGCCTCCACACAGCGACATGGTGTAGAGCAAGGTATGGTAAGTACTTAACCACTTCAATACCATGCACTTAGAACACTTCCCTACCAGACCAATTTTCAGCTTTCAGTACTGTTGCGATTTGAATGAGAATTGCGCGGCCGTGCGACGCTGTATCCAAACAAAGTTTTTATCATTTTGTTCCCACAAATAGAGCTTTCTTTTGGTGGTATTTGATCACCCCTGCGGTTTTTATTTTTTTGCGCTATAGAAAAAAAAAAGACCGAAAATTTTGAAAAAAAAAAAAACCATTTTTCTTTGTTTCTGTCACAAAAGTTTGTATAAAGTACATTTTCTCCTTCACTGATGTGGCTACACTGATGAGGCTACACTGACGGGCACTGATGAGGCAGTACAGATTGGCACTGATGAGGTGGCACTGATAAGGTTGCACTGATGATGGGGCACATATACAGCACTGATGGGCGGCACTGACAATCAACACTGACGGGCACTGATACCTGGCACTGATATGCGGCACTGATGGACACTCATAGGCGGCACTCATAAGTGGCACTGGGCACTGATGGGCACTGATAGGTGGCACTTTTAGGTGGCACCGGTGGGAACTTTTAGGTGGCACAGGTGGGCACTTTTAGATGGCACAGGTGGGCACTGATAGGTGACACAGGTGGGCACTGATAGGTGTCACAGGTGGGCACTTATAGGTGGCAGTGGTGGGCACAGGTGCAACAAGCACTGTTAGGGATGGCACTGGCAGGCATCATACATGGGCACAGTGCCATCCCTACAGGGCACAATAATGCCCTTACCTGGTGGTCTAGTGGGGGCTCCCTGGTGGTCCTGGGCGGCCTCTGGTCCTTCCCTGGTGGTCCTGGGTGGCCTCTGTGTGATGTCCGGGGGGGGGGGGCTCCCTGGTGGTCCTGATCCGGCTCCCTGGTGGTCCAGTGGGGTGATCCTGAGGGTGACTGCGCTGATAAATGTTCAGCGCAGCCCCCCCCCCTGTCAGGAGAGCAGCCGATCGGCTCTCCGCTGCTCAGGTCTGCAGACCTGAGCAGAGGAAAAGCCGATAAACGGCTCTTCCTATTTACACTGTGATCAGCCGTAATTGGTCACGGCTGATCACATGGTTAAAGGCCTCGGTCGGTCATGCGGTGGGTCAGCCTGACCCACGGCACCACCGATCGCCACGATGCGCGCCCCCAGGGGCGCGCGATTGCGGATTATCCTGAGGACGTCAATAGACGTCCAGTCAGGATAATGAACCCCCCGCCCGGATGTCATTTGTCTATACGCCGGGCGGGAAGTGGTTAATGGGGAAAGGATCAACTGTGGGGGGCCACAGTCAATACTGGTGCTTAGTTCTAGTCGTAATTTTTTAGGGCATAGCTACCAAAATACAGCTCTTAAGCTTATATGGAGGTATAAATTTCATTGCATAGTTATATTGGTCTAGCTTGGACCAATGTAAATATACAATTCTTGTCCTGGAGCATTCCCTGTGGAAGCAGTGAATTACTGTGGTAGTACCAAATAGAAATTGTGATGTAATGGCCCCACCTTGTCCAATGAGGGAAGGCTTTTTATGCAATGATAAAAAAAAAAACCAAGGTGTTCTGTGAATGGCGACAGTTCCAAGTGAGATATCCCCTGTGGGTTATGTCTTATATGGGCCACTAGCTTCTCAACACTGGACCTGGAAGACTACTTTCGTCCCTGTAGTAGCAATGGCCACTACAGTGATATTCAGCTTCTACACCTTACTGCAAAGGCTAGGTATAGATTGGGGTGATTGCCACTTATTTGTACAGCTTGCTGGCTGGATTTGGCGTGGGGACATATTGGATGCTTTCAAATGCCATTTTGTGCTCTTGCTGGGAGTCCAATGTGTCCCTGTGCCTTTAAGGAGGAGTGGGCTCCCTCCAGGCAAACCTGCCTTTAATTTATCCACTGCTATATATGCTCCAACTTTGAGACTCTCAAAACTATAGTTAGCCATAGGGGGCCTGACAGGCTGCTGTACACTCACAGGCTTCAGCATCGGTTCTCTCTGCTTTCACAGCTGATCTGTGTGAGAGCAGAGAGAACCAATGTTTACATCCGGTTCTCATTGATTGGAAACAGCAATCACATGGTACAAGGCCACGTGATCACCCAGACACAGCGGTAATGTGATTTGTTGTGTCCAGGGAACACTCGAATCACCGGGTGCATGCTCTGTGAGCTGTGCAGGAGGACCCGATGCGAGGTGATGTACGGGTATGTTAACCCGCGTCGACACTGCTTTCCGTCCGCTGTCTATATAGGCTATGGGCGGATAGGAAGCAGTTAAAGTTTATCTAAGCTGAAAAATAGAACTGTAATATACTGCAACTTCCCAGACTTTGGGTGTGGGGGCTGCATTAATTTCCTTTTTAAGCATATTATCAGCAAATATAGAAAATACCTGTTGATCCTGTCATAAATCCAGTGTCTGTGTAACTTTGTATGCACTGAACTCATATTTCAAACCGTATCATCCACCAGATTCCAGTTATCATCTTTGAACTACAAAAAATGTGCCCCTATCCTATGTTACTGCCAGGATCACCAGGTGAAAATGAAGGGAAAAAAAGAAAACAAATACAGCTACCACATCTAAGTACTGGTGAGCTTCAATATATATAATTAGGTTCTGTATACTGGGTTCCAGGTTCTTGGTCGTGGTCTAGATACTTTGCTCTGGGTTATTGGTGGTTTGTCCTGATCTAGGTTCTGTGTACTGGATTCTGGTTCTCCGACTTTTGGTTCTTTGTGTGCAAACCCATAATTGGTGATATGTATGTATGCTGTAGATTATGCCACTGACTACACCACACAGGTAATTGCAAAGACATTCCTTGCTTTTAGGCTCTCTGTACAAGATTGTGAATCTTCGTTCTAGGTGTGCAAATCCATAGCTGTAATCCTTAGGGTCTCGGTACACTGTTCTACCAACAGAACTGCACAGGCAATGCAGGGACCAGATGCTGGATTTGTCATGTTACAACCAAAAATGTAAGTGGATTTTGTTGGGATCTTAAGTGACAGACCAACACAAAAAGGCACATAATTGTGAAGTGGAAGGAAAATAATAAATTATTTTCCAAATTTTTTACAAATTTCTGAAAAGTGTGGGGTGCATTTGTATTCAGCCCCCGGAGTCAATACTTTGTAGAACCGCCTTTCATTGCAATTACAGCTGCAAGTCTTTATGGGGAAGTCTCTACCAGCTTTGCACATCTAGAGAGGACATTTTTGCCCATTCTTTTTGCAAAATAGCTCAATCTCTGTCAGATTGGATGGGGAGCGTCTGTGAACAGCAATTTTCATGTCTTGCCACAGATTCTCAATTGGATTTAGGTCTGGATTTTGACTGGGCCATTCTAACACATGAATATGCTTTGATCTAAACCATTCCATTGTAGCTCTGGCTGTATGTTTAGGGTCATTGTCCTGCTGGAAGGTGAACCTCCGCCCCAGTCTCAAGTCTTTTACAGGTTTTCTTTTAAGATTGCCCTGTATTTGGCTCCATCCATCTGTCCATCAACTCTGACCAGCTTTCCTGTCCCTGCAGAAGAAAAGCATCCCCATAACATGATGCTGCCACCATCATGTTTCACATTGGGGATGGTGTGTTCAGGGTGATGCGCAGTGTTAGTTTTCCGGCATACATAGCATTTTACTTTTAGGCCAAAAAGTTCAATTTTGGTCTCATCTGAGCAGAGCACCTTCTTCCACATGTTTGCTGTGTCCCCCACGTGGCTTCTCGCAAACTGCAAACCGGACTTCTTATGGCTTTCTTTCAACAATAGCTTTCTCTTGCCACTCTTCCATAAAGGCCAGATTTGTGGAGTGCACAACTAATAGTTGTCCTGTGGACAGATTCTCCCACCTGAGCTGTGGATCTCTGCAGCTCCTCCAGAGTTACCATGGGCCTCTTGGCTGCTTCTCTGATTAATGCTCTCCTTGCCTGGCCGGTCAGTTTAGGTGGACGGCCATGTTTTGGTAGGTTTGCAGTTGTGCCATACTCTATCCATTTTCGGATGATGGATTGAGCAGTGCTCCATGAGATGTTCAAAGCTTGGGATATTTTTTTATAATCGAACTGCTTGAAACTTCTCCACAACTTTATCCCTGACCTTTCTGGTGTGTTCGCTGGCCTTCATGATGCTGTTTGCTCACTAAGGTTCTCTAACAAACGTCTGAGGGCTTCACAGAACAGCTGTATTTATACAGAGATTAAAATACACACAGGTGGACTCTGTTTACTAATTAGGTGACTTCTGAATGCAATTGGTCCCACTAGATTTTAGTTAGGGGTATTGGAGTGAAGGGGCTGAATGCAAATGTGCACCACACTTTAACCACTTCAGCCCCTGAAGGATTTCCAGCTTTAGGACCGGAGCCCTTTTTTGCGATTCGGCGCTGCGACGCTTTAACTGACAATTGCGCGGTCGTGCGACGTTGTACCCAAACGAAATTTGCGTCCTTTTTTCCCCACAAATAGAGCTTTCTTTTGGTGGTATTTGATCACCGCTGCGTCATTTCTGATCGCCGCTATAAACAAAAGAAGAGCGACAATTTTGCAAAAAAACCCAAATTTCTTACTTTTTCCTAAAATACAAATCCAAAAAAAAATATAAAAAAACATTTTTTTTCACCGTTTTTGGCCGATTTTATATTCTTCCTCATATATCCTGCGATAAAAAAATTGCAATCGGCGTTTATTGATTGGTTTGCGCAAAAGTGGTCGCGTTTACGGATGATGAGAATTAATTTTTGGGGTTTTTATTTATTTTTTTATTTTTTACTAATAATGGCGGCAATCTGCGATTTTTTTTTTTT
>BLSH010183608.1:0-13728 GCA_018402905.1 Glandirana rugosa
TTTTTTTTACTTTAATGATTGACATTTAGTGCCCATTCACACCAGAACGCAGTGCGGGCAACCCGCGTTCCGTGCATGTTTCCCACACCACATTCAAAATGCACTGCAGTTATGATCAATGTTAAAGTAAGTAAACTATAGGCATTTTGGATAGAGCAAGGGAGGGTTATAACCCCTGTCAGATTATTTTTTCACCATTTGTGCCCCAATGCAGAGATTTCCCTTCATTTTCTGTCCCATAGCCAAAACCGGAGGTGAGAACAAAGTTATTCCACATTCAGAGAGGCCTCCGTGGTGGCTGCCTCATCCCAAAAAGTATAGATCAAGAAAAGCAGAATACCCCCTATGTGGGAGTGTACTAGGCAGCAAAACACCACAAAAGCAAATTTGGTAAATTTTTAAAAGTCGTATTTATTTTAAAAAGATCTTATTGTCACTCGAGGAGAGAGGAACAAGTACATGTAACTTGATATACAAATAATGTCATATATAATGAGATTAATCACACAACAGATCAAGTTCATATAGTCCGTCACAGAGTTCTCTGTGGGGATATAGGTACGTAACTTTCATGGTGGAAGAAATAGTCCACTGTCCGGAGATGGAGAGAGATGATATTCGATGCCCAACGTTAAACGTTTCGGGTCCAATTAAGGCCCTTCATCAGGGTAAAATGCCAAAGGAATAAGATAATCTGTTGTTGGATGTTTATGTAAAGAACTTTTTGTACATTTCAGTTGCATGTATCCGTTCGGGGACACAGTCCCATGGCCAAAACAGTACTGATCTCTCAGAGATATATGTAAAGTGTGGTGTCACTCGGAGTGAACGGACCCCAATATGCCAAAAAAAGTTTTTTTTGGGTAGACCTCAAAGTAGTGGCCCCTAGAGTATTGAGTAAGAATTTTTGTATCTCAAATTTAATCCTCATAATGCTACAAAATAGCTGTGGGGCCGGGGGGAAAATTCTAACTCAATACCCTAGGGGCCACTACTTTGAGCTCTACCCAAAAAAAACTTTTTTTGGCCTATTGGGGTCCGTTCACTCCGAGTGACACCACACTTTACATATATCTCCTACCACCGTCACCTAACGCCAGATGCAACATGTCACTTATCACTGTCACCTAACGTCAGATGCAACATGTCACTTACCACCGTCACCTAACGCCAGATGCAACATGTCACTTATCACCGTCACCTAACGCCAGATGCAACATGTCACTTACCACCGTCACCTAACGCCAGATGTAACATGTCACTTACCACCGTCACCTAACGCCAGATGCAACATGTCACTTACCACCGAGTAACTTGATATACAAATAATGTCATATATAATGAGATTAATCACAGAACAGATCAAGTTCATATAGTCCATCACAGAGTTCTCTGTGGGGATATAGGTACGTAACTTTCATGGTGGAAGAAATAGTCCGTTGTCCGAAGATGGAGAGAGATGATATTCGATGCCCAACGTTAAACGTTTCGGGTCCAATTAAGGCCCTTCATCAGGGTAAAATGCCAAAGGAATAAGATAATCTGTTGGATGTTTATGTAAAGAATTTTTTGTACATTTCAGTTGCATGTATCCGTTCGGGGACACAGTCCCATGGCCAAAACAGTACTGATCTCTCAGAGATATATGTAAAAAAGCCAAACGTGGTGACATGTTACGATCATATAATGAGGAAGTTCAAGTGAATGTCATTTGTAAATTAGGAACACAGGTTTACACAACCGAACACTTCCTGGATTCTGAGCATGCGGGTTTGAACTTTTTGGTGGACCAACTTCTGTACACAAGCCAACAAAAATTTCCTAGTCTTGTCAGCCAACTTCTGTTGGACAATTGGAAATTGGCTGTTGGATCGTGCATGCTAATGGTCAGATTATCAGACAACAGGCTGTTAGACGACCGTTGTTAGCCAATTATTGTAACGTGTGTACCGGCCTTAACGCATGTCCTGTGCTAAGGAGACAAAGCTCACTCAATACTATATAAAGCTGTTCATTTAGCCAAGTGGATATTCAGTTTGAAAACTGAAGGTGAAAGCGCCTGTAAAGTGCTTGAAAACTGCCTCCCAATCCTCCCCAGTGTGAAAGCCTGAGTGCTGTCACACTGGGGCGGTGCGCTTGCATAATGGGAAAAACCTCAGACTTACCAGTAACGGTATTTCTACAAGTCTTTCAGGACAGCACCTGGAGAGAGCGCAGCTCCACCCACTTCCTAGGAAACACTGCAGTCAAGTTTTTAAAGTCTGCCCTCTTCCATCATGGCCTCAGTTATCAAGCACCTGCAGCCATGCTGAAATATAAGTGGACATAGTAATCACATGCCATTAACATTTACCAAAAACAACCCAAGGGAGGGTCATTGGAGCTGTCCTGAAAGACTCGTAGAAATACCGTTACGTCTAAGGTTTTCTCCCCTAGTCTTTCAGGACAGCACCTGGAGATGATAAAAGTACTTACTCTAGGGTGGGGCCACCGCCTGCAGGACTCTCGCCAAACGATTGCTTAGCTGCTGAGAGCAGGTCCATCCTATGACGAGTGAAGGTGGAAAAACTCAACCATGTGGCTGGTTTACATATCAGTCATGGTAAGGCCCAGCTCGCTCCACCCAGGATATTGCCACTGCTCGCGTTGAATGAGCTACTATACCCATAGGGGGGTCTGCTCCTGAGGCCCTGCAAGCTTCACTGATAACCATTCTGAGCCACCTGCCAATAGTGCGTTTGGAGGCCCCGTAACCTTTACTTATGTCCCACAAATGAATAAAGAATTGGATTTCCTGAAATCCTTTGTTATCTCTAAATACCTGAACACCTCACATCAAGGCTACAAAACTCTTTAGGGCAAGACAGGGAGGGACAAAGGTCAGTAGAATTATCTCCTGAGACATGTGGAAGGTCAAAGATACTTTTGGCAAGAACCCCGGATCAGTCCTTGAACCCTTGACAGTTTATTTCAGATAGAATTGTTTTAACGATGGATAAGGCCTGCAGCTCGCTGACCCTCCTTGCTGAGGTGACCACTAACAGAGCTAACTTAAGCGACCACAATTTGTGGTTTCCGCCGGCGGTTCAAAGGGGCTTTTAGTCAACCCTTGCAGGACCACTGATAAGTCCCATTTAGGGAACTTCCTAACTGGCATCGGCCTCATCCTAGCCAGTGCTTTGAAAAACCTTGATAAAGGATCCAGAGATAAACATCTAAGAAAACTGGCAAGGCCACTACCTGAACCTTCAAGGTACTGGTTGCCAGACCTTTATCCAACCAGTCTTGTAAAAATTCTAAAACTGAAAATTTCTCCTGAGGGGCACAATTCTTTTCATTGCACCAAGAGTTAAAACCCTTCCATATCTTAAAATAGATTGCCTTTGTGACTTTCTTCCTGCTATCTAGCAAGGTAGACATCAACCTGTCTGACAACCCCTTCTCAAGATCTGCTCTTCAGTAACCAAACTGCTAATCTGAGATGACCCATTTTGGGATGAAGGGGCCCTTGACCCAGATCTCTTCGGGGCCAGAGCCTCTGCCATAATCTTTGTGAAGATCTTTGGCGATGATGACAGACTGAAGGGGAGTGCTCTGAATTGAAAATGAGAACACTCCCTTCATGTTGACCAACTGCAGGTACTTTTGAGATGTAGTTGCTATGGGGACGTGTAGGTACACGTCCCAGAGATCTATTGAGGTCAGAAAACATCCTACTGGAAGAAGCTTTCTGACTGAAAAGATAGTATCCATCCGAAATTTTGTATCAGATGGACTTTCAAGGTTATCAGAAATTCCCTGATGGTTTTCTTATTAGAAATCTGTGCGAACGTCCCTGTCCCTCCTCTTTGAGGCACTGGTATGAACACTTTCTGTTGCAGAAATTCTTCGTGAAGTGTCATGTCTAAGGACTTTTCCTAGTCTTTGGGGACTTGTGTCACATAGAATCTGGATGGTGGAGGTTCCAAGAATTCCAGTGCGTATCCCTCTGCAATAGTTTTGAGGATAAACGCACTGGTTGTGTCTCCCACTGTGGAAGGATAGCCTGTAGTGGCCCCCCCACAGTTGACAGATCATCACTGGTTCTTTTCTGGCTGACCAGGGGAACAAAAAAGCACTCCTGTTCTACCCTGCACTCAGATCTCCAAGGCTTCTTTTGCCCCGACTCTTTGGTGTCCCAGGTTTGTTGAAAAGGACGAAACCTTTTTCATCTGGGCACAATCTCTTTGTCGGTCAAAAAACGTTATGTACCGGGAATACCTGGTGTTTTACCTCGTCCATCCCTTCATACATCTTGTCATGAAGGGATAGCTGGGCTTTGTCTTCCTTCATTTTAGGAGTAGCAAGGATGATCTTTGATAACTCATCCACCTCCAAGGAGGACTTGTACCAGAAGGCAGATCCCTGCTTTTCCTCTTCTGATTTTGAGGAAGCACTACCTTCCTCCTCGTCAGAATCGCTAAACATCTTTTGAGGTGGATGCATGAGAACTGGACGGGGAACTCCCTCTGGGTTGCTGAGGTACCGGACACTTGTCCAAAGAGGAATGGAAAGATTGAAACGTGTCTTCCAATTCTTTCCTAAAGAATGTCAGCATCTCGCTAGGCTGAGTAGGAGGCAATGTTGCCACCGTCTCCTCCCTCACCAACTCCGCTACACAGTCCTTGCACCATGGTTTGGTCCAAGAATCCTTAAGTGTAGTTTTACACGAAGCACCTTTGTTCTTGGGGGAAGGAGAGATGTTTTAACTTTGCTTGACATTTAGTCTGAAAAACACCAACACCAAACACAATCAAGTAACTATGATCTGGTCTACAATCTAGCAGACCTACATCAACTTTAAACAGTGACACTCAACCCCAGTCCACTGTATTCCCACATAACCCCCAGAAACTCCTCTGAGGGTAGTGGTGCAGGCCCCCACTCCCCCACCCCCAGGAGAGAAGAAGGAGGGAACATTGCCCAAATTTAATTTTTTTTAGAGGCCTCTGCCTCTCCTACCTGGGCCTGGCCGGTGCTTGTGGCTCCTGCTACTACTGCTGGTCCTTCTGTCCCCATAATGCAGAGTGCACAGCGGGTGTCCGGAAGCTCTTTTTTTAATTTCCTTCCCATTCCAGTGGCCAGAACCGGAAGCCGCGTGCACAGCCGGAAGTCTTGCCCTACAGGAAATGTTGCGCCATCCTCTGGACTTGGAACCAACACTGCTGAAGCCTCAGGACCCACCATGCTGCCTTACCAGGCTGATGTGGCTCTGAGACCCACCAGCGTCGTCCGGTCTAAGAGTGGGACCCCTGCCGGCCTCTGCCCTCGCCGGGCTCGAAAGGGAGGACACCGGAGCCCCATCCCACCCCTTGGGGGGTGCTGGGTCAGCCTTCACCATCCAAACCATACCTGGTAAGCCTCCAAATCCCCTCCACTTGGAGAGAGCGCAGCCCACCCTTGATCCCCTGCAGCACTTCAACCATGGCTGGAGGAAACAAAACAACTGAGGTCAAGGTGGAAGAGGGCAGACTTTAAAGACTTGACTGCAGTGTTTCCTAGGAAGTGGGTGGAGCTGCGCTCTCTCCAGGTGCTGTCCTTAAAGATGAGGGAAGAAAAAAAAAAAAGTCTTGCTAGCAGCATCTTTGGGGCAGCGCGGGAGCGCTGTATACACCACTCCTAAACTGCCCTGCCCATTGCAATGAACGACCAGCACTACCAAAGCGCTGCAACAAGGGCACTCTTAACCCCTTCTGGGGGGTTAAAAGCATCCCACTGGTGGCTACAATGCGCCGTTTTACCACTACCACCCCAGTGTGAATGTGCCCTTACTAAGACTGAAGAGTGCAAAATCTGCTGCAGATGTACATAGCCATTCAGCTTCTAATATCAGCTTGTTTAATTAAAGTGGATGTAAAGCTGATTCATGAAATGTGTGCTGGGCACAGATCTGTAGAGTATCTCTTCAACGCCCTGTGTCTCCTAGCTGTATTTTCCTTCATAGCTCTGTTATCAGCCTGATAAGTTGTCACAGGTTGTAAAATGGATGTGTATCAGAGGAGGTTGCTAAAAGACAGCAATTTCAGTGTTAATCAAGAGCCAAGCTAAGCACAGTGCTTTCTGTCTTTGCCTATAAGAGGGGGTGTTGTGCACCTTTCCTCCAATCCGCTGTCTTGGCTGTATGCCAATTATCCACTCCCAGGAGGTAACAGGAAAAGAAAAAGGTTACCACAATCTCCACTTTCTAAAGGATATATACAGCTGCAGACAGCATATATACGTGTAATACTTAAATAGGGAGCTTTGTATCATCTTTGTCGTCATCTGAGGCTGTTCACTTCAGATATATGGAGGGTTTACATCCACTTTAAGCTTTGACAATAAAACCTGGAAGCTGATTGGTTTCTATGCAGACCTGCACCAGATTTTAGTAAATCAGCTCCAAGGTGACTGGCTCAGTGTACAATCTCCTCCCCCTCCCCAATCCCAAATAAAAGATCCCTTCCTGTCGGTTATCCGAGTCCTACACCCGCTCACTTCCTGGGCACTTACCTTCCAGTCTTTGTCCACTGTTCTATAGTAGGGGTAGTTTTTCATTATGTGCATGTAGATGTCATTTAATGTGAGCTGCTTGTCTGGAGCCATGGTAATTGCTTGTAATATTAGCTGTGGATAAGTGTACGGGGGATTGGAGTTCTCCTGTCATGGAGAAGGAGATGAGTCAGTAATAATCAGGGTAGGCACAGCACTGGACAGGGAAACCAGAGAGAAAAGACGTTACCTTGGGGCTGTCTGCACCTGAAGCTTCATCATTCTCCAATTCCTGCTTGGGGATCAGGTCTGCAGGTATGACAGGGCCCATATTATACCCAGCACCACAGGTTCTAGAGGGGCAAGAGTTTTCAGCCCTGCATGGAGAAAGGAGAATTATTCCATTAACAACTAAACATCACTGGATAATTGTAAACAATGATCTCCAATCAACTTTCTGTAGAGAAATAGAAAAGGGATCCATTTACACCTTTTTGCAGGAACACGCATTACAGTGCATTGGTGTGGTGCGGGCCATTCACTCTAAATTGTGTGAATGATGGAGTAAATGGGCCCTCAGATTGTAGTATGGGGAGAAATATAGAGAAATCTCACCACTGGACTTTGGTAGGGTCTCTGGGTTGTGTGTTAGCTGGGAAAAATCTGTTGCTTTTCCAATTGGCCGTACCTTAGACTATAGCCATTTACTTGAGTCCAGGCTGGCATTACAACCCACCTTCCGGTATTTGGGGATCCAGATTCATAAAGATATACCCACTTACAAATCTCTCGATGTTACCCCCATAGTCTCACACATGGAGACTAGGCTACGTACCTGGGTCTCCTTGCCACTCAATTTAATAGGTCGGGTGAACATTTTTAAAATGATATATTTACCAAAATTTTTATATGCACTTAGGGCTTCACCTGTATTTTTACCTAAAAGATTTTTCCGCAAACTAGATTCCATTTTATCTCAGTTCCTTTGGCAGGGGGGCGCAACCCCGTATAGCTAGGGCTTCTTTGCAGGCATCCAAACTTGACGGTGGATTGGCATGCGCAAACCTCTGGCTATACTTTATAGCATCACAGCTCACATACGTATATGACTGGTTCCAGGAACCACCTAGAGGTGCATCCGCTTCTCTAGTGTGCGCCTTTGTGGGGTCTAGGGCCTCCATGGTGGAAGCATTGCATGGCTCCATGCCTAGACATTGCTCAAGGGAGTCCCCTTTGGACATCTCTCGGCTGGCATGTGGGCAATGGGGTGTTGGGAGGGGCGGGGGGTATCACCTAATGCCCCTTTGTGGCAGAATTCTAACTTCCCTGAGCTGCTGGGTCATCCGGACTCCAGCTGGTGGACTCATCTAGGTATCACCCGTGTTGCTCATGTCTTTCATAATAATGTTTTTGATACCTTTGAGGATCTGAAGACCAGGTGTGGGGTGGATAACAAGTTTTTCTTCAAATACCTGTTGTGTCATGCGATATGGGCGCAGCTGGGGGGATTAACGCGGGCGTTTTCAGAATTACCGCTGGAGAAACTATTCTCCCAGCCGGATATTACTAAATTTGTTACAACTATCTAGTCCCGCTTTCAGTCCGCTGGCTGTAGCCCTTTTCAAACAGCTTGGAAGAAGTGGGAGGTGCTGATCCCGGACTTGTCCGCGGAGATCTGGGACGAGGCCTCAGAGACATGCTTTCAAGATCTTATTGGTATGAACGATAGGTATACCCAATTTAAGTTTATACACCAATTACACTGTACTCCTGCTAAATTGGCACGTATGGGTTTTGCTGCTGCTGCCTCCTGTCCTAGGTGTGGTACAATGTATGCTGACTGTCTGCACATGTTCTGGTCCTGTCCTGTTTTGTCCCTATACTGGACTGCTATTTTTTCTTTTTTTGAATACACCCTGGATATACCCATTCCACAAACGCCGGAAGTTGGATTACTTGGGGTATTAAATGAACTGGTACATCGGACTCATGCTAGAATCTTGGTGCGTGTATTGTTGTTTTTTTGCCAGGAAACTGGTATTATTGAAATGGAAAGATGCCTCAGCTCCTGATGTGCAATTGTTTTACCGAATGGTAAATAAAGCCCTACCCATCTATAAACTTATTTACACGGGCAGAGCGTGTCCACAAAAGTTCTACAAGATTTGGCAACCTTGGCTTGACATCACGGACTCCTTATGGAAGGACACCCCGTTGTCCCAGCAGTAGTAAGCTGTGAACAGGAGGGCAACACTTGTGTAATTGTGCATTGGGGTTCGTGGGCAGCTGCGTGCCCCCCTGGGGGGGCCCTTCTATATGGTGAGGTGGTGTGGAGGTGGGAGGAGGGTGAGGGCCTGAAGGATGTATGGTGTGTTTGTGTGTGAGTCTGAGTTGATGGGTATTTGATTGCTTCATGTTCATGTTAATTATCCTACGGCCTCCTGCGTTGGTCTGGCTGGATCCGCGGTATGGGTAATGGTTAACTTCCTCTGAACGCCCTCCCTAACAGGGTCAGGGGAAAATGTTATGGAAGCAATATTGTTGGCTGTGTTTGGCCATGGTTCGTTTATAATAATATATCTCTGTATACTGTATCACTTACGGTTATTGTAACAATTGATTGTCAAATTCAATAAAAATATACTAAAAAAAAAAAAAAAAAAAAAAAATCTCACCACTGTCTTTCACCTCCCCCCCTCCACCACAGTGGCAAGAGTTTCCCACAACAGTTTGGTTTATTTTCCCATGCAGTAGTTTGTGTCTCTGCCCCTCCCACAAAGGGAGATTTCCCACACTAACTTGGTCTCCAAGCCTCCCACAATGGAGATTTACACAATTAAAGGGTAACTCCATTTTGCTCAGCAGAAGATCTGTCTGCGGATCCCCTGCTGACCAGAGCAGGCCGATGACAGGTCCATGTCTGCTCAGTTAATGCAGAGCGGACACAGACTGAGCCCACTCTGCTCTATGGGTGATAATGTGTAAACAGACCAGCCGTTTACACCCAAGTGTACATATTCGTCAGCACACTGTGGATCCTTGTCCAAAGTATTCTTTAGTGAAGAGATCACATCACAGAAAAGTGCAATGTTTCGATGTCACGCAGGGCCCCTTCGTCAGCTGTTTACACCCAACTACCTCCGATCACAGAGAAGGACGGATCCTCTGTTTATGGACCAAACCAGGTCTGAGGTAGTTGGCTGTAAAACAGACACAAGTCCATAGCCACTTGCCGACCAGGACTTTTCTGGCACAAGTTTAAATCAGTATGCTAGAAAAAAAAATACTTAAAACCTTCAAACATTTTGTTTTTATTTAGCAGAGGCACAGAAAAATAAAATGGCGATCGCTGCCATTACATCCCCTCCTGCTGCTTCTGAAAGTGATCCAGCAGCTAATTAGCCACTTGGACTGCTTTCATGAAAAAGCCAATTGCCAGCTAGGAAAAAACCCAAACCGGGGTAAGGGCTGAATGCTTTAGCCATAATCCCAGTAAACCACTATGTGTGTATATATATATTTATTTACAATATATATATATATATATATACACACACATATACACATATATATTACACACATATATATATATACATACACACACACACACACACACACACACACACACACACACACACACACACACACACACACACACACACACACACACACACTGTGGTCGGCAAGTGGCTAGGGATACATGGACCATCCGATCAGGGCCACCTGAATAACTGACAGGCGGACCTGAATGGATCACCCATGTGAAAGGAGCTCAAGAGGAAATCATGTCTAAAGGGATGCAGACCCCCTGACACCTTCCTCAGAGCCATGCAGGTGCAGCAGCTGATAATTATAAAAATCACTCCCATTAGATTCACTCTACAAAGACAGCCATTTCTTTAGAACAAAAAGGCAGGAATCTGCAACAAGTTTGTTAAAATTCCTGCAATTTACAGATCACCCAGAGAAGAGTTTTTTCCCCTCAACAAAAGTGGAGTTAAGCCTCGTACACACGGGACGACGATCGTACGTACGATCGTCTCAAATCGTATGTTGGCTGTTGTATCTAGCATACTGACTGCACTACACGATCGTTCGACCAAAGAAAGATCGTTCAGGTGCATGTAATTAGCATCCGGCCATTCCGGACTTCTGAGCATGCGTGTTTTGCACAATACAACTTGTACTAACTTCTATGTACACACGATACAATGGTCATATGACCGCTTGTTGGTACGACCAAGTTTTCTAGTTTGCTCATACAACTCCCGTTGCACGACCGTCGTATGTCGGCTGTTCTAATCACACATACGATCAATCGATTTCGCATACAACGGTCGTTCGTACGACCTGTTGTATACGATCGTCCTCCCGTGTGTACGAGGCTTTACTCTTCAAATGTGAATATTCCCCCACCCACAAGGCCATACTGAAAAAGGTTTCACATACTGTACATCTGGCCTTCCAAATCGGTTTATTCTGCTAAGGAAGGAGGTGCCCACCATCTTCATGGGTGATCACAGCACCTGTCAGGTGAGATCACACTGCCCCACACAGGCGATCAGAGAGCTTGGGGGAGACAATTTTACCCACTCCAAGGATCTCATCCCATTCCTCACCGGCCACTTCACCAATATCTCGTGCCCAGCGATCTTTCAATTGGTAAGCATGTTTGGTGGCCGAGGGAGTCAGGAGGAGCTCATATAGGAGAGATATCAGTACTCTGTAATTATTGCGATGGGATCAAGAGTTTCTAGAATGGGGATAGCCTCGGAAAATTGAGTAGTGAGAGCGTGCCGAAGTTGGAGGTAGCGAAACAGCATATAGTTGGGCAAGCCAAATTCTGCCTTGAGCTCGTGTAATGGATGCACCCCGCCGTTCGCAATGACATGTGATAGGTAAATGACGCCCCTGTCGATCCAGAGAGCCTACTCCGGGATCATTTGGAGTTCCGGCAGCCGCGGATTGTCCCAGAGGGGCGTGTGAGAATGAAATGGTGGGACCCTGATAGTTTGCATGCAAGTTGCCAAATTTTGCAATGATGGAACAGCATGCAAGTCTCACCGCCCCCCCGAGCCAGGCCGCGAACAACGCGAAACAGAAACTGAAGGGGCTGTCCCGCCAGGCGGGAACATATCAGTGTGGAGTATCTAGCCTTGTCTTCCCGATGTAGGTGATAGAAGTGAGACAACTGAGAAGCCACATAGTACATAGGGAGATCCGGGAAAGCCGCACCACACAGGCTAGTGGGGCATTTCAGGGTCCGCCAGGAAAGCTTATGTCGGGATGTCCCCCAGAAAAAAGTATTTATTATGGATTCCATGGCCTTAAGGTGGTGGAGCGGGATATACACAGGCGCATGCCAAAAAACAAAGAAGTTTAGGGAGGAGTATCATTTTAACTAAGTTGATACGGCCCATGATGCCCAGTGGATGTCTAGACCATACCTGTGTTTTGGATTTCAGTATTGTATATAGGGGTTCAAGGTTCAGGTTAATATATTCCGGCAGGCAGCGGGATACCTGTATCCCCAGATATCTAAGTTGGCTTACTCTGACTAAGGGAAGGGCAGCTTGCCTAGCGGTAGGGGCCTCAGGGTCCAGAGGAAGAATATGGGACTTGGCCCAGTTGATTTGGAGGCCAGGATAGGCCTAGAGAGGGACCAGAGTCTTCTAAATAAAGGAGCATATCATCCGCATATAGACTTATGGTCTCGAAAACCGAGTCCTTGCGGAGGCCGTTAATGTCGGGATTGGACCTAATAGCAATTGCCAATGGCTCTACCGCAAGAGTGTAAAGTAGGGGAGATCGGGGGCAACCCTGGCGAGTACCCCTGAAGAGGGTAAATGAGTCTGAGAGCCTGCCATTCACTCGTATTCTGGCCGTAGGAGCCTGGTATAGAAGCTGGATCCACCTGACAAATCTGGGGCCAATGCCGAACCTCCGGAGGCACCCCCACAAATAGCCCCACTCCACCGAATCGAACACCTTAGCAGTATCCAGGCTAACAATGACCCTGGTGCCTGCATTGTCATGGGTGGACTGGAGATTCATGAAGAGCCTCCGGAGGTTAAAGGCGGTGTTCTTTTGGGGCATGAACCCGATCTGGTCATTGTGGATCAGGCTCGAGATAACCTTGTTGAGTCTTAGAGCCAAGACTTTAGTGAGGATTTTTACGTCTAGCTGCAGGAGGGATATGAGGCGATAAGACTCAGGCTGAGTGGGGTCTTTGCCTGGCTTGGGTATGAGGACTATAAGAGCCTCACCCAAACTGGCGGGAAGGGTATCAGAGTCGAACATAGACTTGTATAGCTCTCGCAGCCTAGGGACCAAGACCTCCCTAAACTGGGTGTAGAACTCCAGGGGCAGCCTGTCGGAACCAGGGGCCTTTGACGGGGGGGCGAAGGGCAAGGGCCTTGTCAATGCAGTCTAGCATTGCGACCTGTGAGGGTGTCAGAGACGGGAACTCTACACCCTGTAGGAAAGCAGTCAGCTCCTCAGTAGTATGGTGAGTGTTGGATGAGTATAGTTCTGCATAGAATGTCCGGAATTCTCCGGCCACCAGGCCTGGATCCGAGACACAATCTCCAGACGCAGTATGGAGAGTGACCACCACAGGGGGTTCGTGATCTAAATGGGCGAGGTAGTCTAACAGTTTGCCGGCCCTTTCACCGTGCTCAAAAATGTTTTGCTTGCTGAAGAAAATGCTTTGTTTAGCTTTTTCAAAGTGGAGCTGATTTAGGAGTCTGCTCTGTATTCTACGAGGGAGGAGTTAGGCGGTGAGGGGTCTGCCAAGAAAGTGTGCTCCAGGGAGTGTAGGTGCTCCTCCGCCTGCTGAATAACAGCTTTAGATGTGGCCTTGTGTCTATTAATGCGTGTGGAAAGTATCATGCGGGCATGCACTTTAAAGGCCTCCCATACTATCCCCGTAGGTGCCGTTTCACTGTTGATGCGAAAAAAATAGACCCATTCTCTCTGAATCTCCTCCATGCCCATCAAGGTTTTTAGCCAAAAGGGATTCAATCGCCAAACATGAGAGGCAGGGGCAGTAGGCACACGGAGAATGACTCAGCAGGGAGAATGGTCGGATAACATCTGAGTCCCATAACCCACCTCAATTAAGTCTGGTAGGAGAGTGGGGGTTAGAAAAATATAATCTATTCGGGACATGGCCGAATGGGCTGGGGTGTAGCATGAATATGCAATGGAGGTGGGGTA
>BLSH010183613.1:9243-31856 GCA_018402905.1 Glandirana rugosa
TTGGGAAGTCTTAAGTAGGACGACGAAAACAGTCGTCAGTGTAGTAGTTATTTATGTTCTCTTGGTCAAGGTAACCGTCGGTATGTACGGGTGCTGTACTGTGATGGTGGTGATACGAAGTGACTACTCCACCATACGAAACCTAGTACTCGTCAAGGAAAGGAAGAGATGAGAAGAGAAGGGTAGTGAGACCATGTTCAACTAGAACCAGAGTAGACAGGTATCCTACAACAAGGTCTTGACACTTCCGAAAAAATCTACAACAAACCGTTTGAGATTAGGCCGGAAGGACAAAAACTCCGAGTGGTTACCAAATGTAGAACACCACTTGGGAGACATAAGTGAGACCACTTCAGAAGAGAACTAACAACTGAAACTGTGTGTATGTGGATGGAGGACCTCTCACAAGAACTAGACCGGTTGACAACACTTCCCACAAAAGAAGTGGTCCCTTTCTTAAGATAGAGTTTGCCAAACAACATCTAAAAAAGCCTTCACAGTTCTGGAACAACATCCTATGGACAGATGAGACCAAGATCAACTTGTACCAGAGTGATGGGAAGAGAAGAGTAGAGAAGGAAAGGAACTGCTCATGATCCAAAGCATACCACCTCATCAGTGAAGCATAGTGGTGGTAGTGTCATGTCGTGGGCATGTATGGCTGCCAATGGAACTGGTTCTCTTGTATTTATTGATGATGTGACTGCTGACAAAAGCAGCAGGATGAATTCTGAAGGGTTTCGGGCAATATTATCTGCTCATATTCAGCCAAATGCTTCAGAACTCATTGGACGGCGCTTCACAGTGCAGATGGATAATGAGCCGAAGCATACTGTGAAAGCAACCAAAGAGTTTTTTAAGGGAAAGAAGTGGAATGTTATGCAATGGCCAAGTCAATCACCTGACCTGAATCTGATTGAGCATGCATTTCACTTGCTGAAGACAAAACTGAAGGGAAAATGCCCCAAGAATAAGCAGGAACTGAAGACAGTTGCAGTAGAGGCCTGGCAGAGCATCACCAGGGATGAAACCCAGCATCTGGTGATGTCTATGCGTTCCAGACTTCAGGCTGTAATTGACTGCAAAGGATTTGCAACCAAGTATTAAAAAGTGAAAGTTTGATTTATGATTGTCAATCTGTCCCATTACTTTTGGTCCCTTAAAAAGTGGGAGGCACATATACAAACTGTTGTAATTTCTACATCATTCACCTGATTTGGATGTAAATAACCGCAAATTAAAGCAGAAAGTTTGCAGTTAAAGCACATCTTGTTTGTTTCAATTCAAATCCATTGTGGTGGTGTATAGAGTCAAAAAGATTAGGATTGCGTTTATGTCCCAATATTTATATGTGTGTGTGTATATATATGTATATATGTGTGTGTGTATATATATATATATATATATATATATATATATATATATATATACACTTATATTCTACGATTTAATCATTTGTGCACTTTGTCACTTTATGTTTGATGTGTTGGTATTTTGTATATGCACTGTCACTAACCAATGTAGTCACTGATTATGGGGCGATTGTTGCTTATAGGCATGGCTACCTGCTGCAACAGCTGAGAGAGGCACCTTTTGCCTCTCATTTTTTTTAGGCAATTGCCTGGCTTCAATGTAAACTATAGAGTTATGGGGGATGCAGTTCGACAGCTTCTTACTTAGAAAGGGCATTTCCAATGCTTGTGTCAGCAACAACTACTCATTAAAAAAAAAAATGGTCCTAGGAACACAAGAATAAAAAAAAAAAATCTAAAATGCGTTTGACATGCTTCTGAAACACATAGATCAGCTTCATCATAAACATAAAAGATACACATATAACAGGTCATATAAAGCCCAACCTACAGAGTACTAGTATATCTATTCCACTCCCAGTGTGCCACTCTTTATATATCCAATGCTGTAGATCAGTGTGACCTTGGATTGAATTTGGGACTTTAAGGACATTTATTTTTCAGCATGGACTATAATTGCACATGTATTGGTGGATGATATAATTCATATAGGTAGTGTATGAAAAACATTGGATATATAAAGATTGACACATTGGGAATGGATTTTGTGTACTAGCGCATAATTAGTAAATAGATACCATTTATTTTTTTGAGTTATTAGGAATAGGGATGTAAACTAGCACTGATTTAAAATATATATTAATGAATATGAGAAACACATGATATTGTTGGCAAGCTACTGAAATAGAATAGGATAAGTGCTCTTTGTAGTGTGGGTGATTCACATATAATTTTTTTCCAGCTTACAGAGTGCAGTGGTCAGCAGTATGAAATGTACAAGATGTACACAGATAGTGTAGGAGTTTGAAGTGCTTAGCATAACGCATAGATTGCAGTGAGTTCAGGAATGCATAACGCAAAGAGTACAAGGCTCAGAAGCATGTAATACAGAGTACAGAGGTCAGAAGTGTATAATGCACAGCGTGCAGGAGTCAGGAGTGCATAATACAAAACGCATGGGTCAGGCATGCGTAATACAGAAAGCAGGGGGTCAGTAGGGTGTGACACACAGATTGCAGGAGTAAGGACTGCATAAGTGCAGGGGTCAGGAGTGGTTATCCCACAGAGAGTGGTTTTTAGTTATGAATTTCTGAATGAAAACATTTTTTTACGTGTGTATATATCATATCATTGTAAATTTATATATCAATTAATATCAACTTATGATTTGGTGTATTATGTATGTTTTGAGGTTCCAATTTTATCTTTTATTTCATATTTATATACTTTTTGCTTATATCTAACTGGATGACTCTATCCCAGTAATCCTTATTTCATGTGACTGTGAATTGATTGCCATTTTTATCTAATTTTCTTATTGTACCATCCTTTTAATTTTTATACTACTCTATTTTTTATTAATTATTATTTTTTCTTTATTATTTATTATTTCTATTCTTGTTTTTATTTTTCCTATTTTATCTACGATTTTAATTCTACTATTATTGATCATGTTATATATTAGTGTTACTGCATCTACCCCATTGACCACTGGGGGCATAGTGATAGCCGGTTACATTGCGGACATCCACCCCAGGCCAATAAATAGAACTGACAAGCTCCCTACAGGTTATGCCTGATGAAAGAGCGCGCCTGTCTTTCCATCACAGGCTGCACGCTCAGAAACGCGTCGCACAGTTGTGACGTAGCCTTCACTTTCACGCTGCCATCCTGCTTCTCGGACTTCAAGAGAGCTTAAGCTGAAAATGCGGGACAGTCTCAAACAATCCAGGACTGTTGGGAGGTAATGCTGATACAGATATGTTTTGATTGGGCATTTCTGATAGCCAGTAAATGTAGTTTTGCTAGTGTATGTACGGATGCTTGGAAAGATCAGTTTGTAAATGGATAGAAAACTGGCTAAAAGACCGAATTCAGAGAGTAGTGGTTAATTGTTACTCTGAATGGTCTAAGGTTATCAGTGGTGTACCCCAGGGTTCAGTGTTAGGACCCTTACTTTTTAATATCTTTATAAGTGATATAGGTCCTGGGATTAAAAGTACAATTTCAGTCTTTGCAGATGACACCCAGCTATGCGGTGGAATAACGTCCTTACAGGATGTCTCCAAATTAAAAGCTGACCTCAACGCAATGTTTAATTGGGCAACTGTGTTGCAAATGAGGTTTAATGTTATAAATGTAAAGTTATGAGCTAAGAATATGCATGCATCATACGTACTAGGGGGAGTACAACTGGGAGAATCCATAGTGAAGGATCTGGGAGTACTGGTAGATCATAAGCTCAATAATCACATGCAATGCAAGGCTGCAGTTTCCAAAGCAAACAAAATCCTTTCTTTAATTATTAAGAGAGGTATGGATTCCAGAGAGAGAGCGATATCATTTGCCCCTGTACAAATCATTAGTAAGACCTCATCTGGAATATGCAGTTCAGTTTTGGGCAACAGTTCTCAAAAAGGATATCGGGGGAACTAGAGAAAGCGCAGAGAAGGGCAGCCAAACTGATAAGCGACACTAAGGTGCTCAGCTATGAGGAAAGATTGGAGGTCATCACAGAAGACAAGGGGGCTGTCACGTGTCTGGTGGTGGAGTCTGACTTATGCAGGGGTAACCTCTCTTGCGACCCTAATTGAAGAACCCCTGGTAGAGCAGACAGGTGGTTCAGGAGTGAGGATGGCATGAGGGTTGAGCTGGTCACCGGTGACAACTGAAGTGATACTTCCGGACTCGTGCTGTTTAGAAGAATGGTGGTACAGGCTGGGTCGGCAACAGGCGGGTGGTGCAGTACTGGAGGAGCAGGCAGGAGTACATGCAAATCTCATCAACAGCTGGCAGCAGAAGTACAAAGGAGCAGGCAGAAGGGTGGTCATGGAATGCCGGGGTCAGTGCAGGCGGAGATCAAACAGGGTCAAGACAGGCCGGGTCACAGGAACAGATATAGGTAGCAGGTAAACAGGAAGCTCAGGTACACCAAACGCTGTAGAACGGACAGCACTGGTTGCCTGGTGCTGTCTGCTTAAATGGCCGTTTTAGCGCCAATGCCGGCGCATACACACAAACACACGGACATGCGCGCACAGGCATTCCAGTGGCCACAGAGGATTTCTTACAGGGGCACTCTTTATGTCTAGAGGAAAAGAGATTTAATCTCCAAATACGGAAAGGTTTCTTCACAGTAAGAGCTGTAAAAACATGGAATAGACTCCCTCCAAAGGTGGTTCTGGCCAGCTCAGTAGATTGCTTTAAAAAAGGCCTGGATTCATTCCTTAATGTACATAATATTACTGGGTACTGATATTTTTAGGTAAAGTTGATCCAGGAAAAATCTGATTGCCTCTTGGGGGGGTCAGGAAGGAATCTTTTCCCCTACTATAGCAAAACGGATCATGCTTCGCTGGGGTTTTTGTCTTCCTCTGGATCCACTGTGGGTATAGCATTGTGTATATGGGATTGTATCTTTTTTTTTTTTTTTTATTGGTTGAAGTAGATGGACCTGTGCCTTTTTTCAACCTGACTAACTATGTTACTATGCGCATCTCAAATATTAGAATATCATCAAAAAGTGAAACTCACGTATTACATATATTCATTACACACAGAGTGATATGTTTCAAGCATTTCTTTGTTTTAATTTTGATGATTATGGCTTACAGCTAGTGAAAACACAAAATTTGTTATCTCAGAAAACTAGAACATTGCATAAAAAGAAAAAAGTTTAATACAGAAATGTTGACTTACTGAAAAGTTTGTCCATGTACAGTATAGTATGCAGCAATACTTGGTCGGGGCATGGAGGCGATCAGCCTGTGGCACTGCTAAGGTGTTATGGAGACCCAGGTTGCTTTGATAGTGGCCTTCAGTACATCTGGGTCTGGTGTCTGTCATCTTCCTCTTGACAATACCCCACAGATTCTCTATGCGGTTTAGGTCAGGCAAGTTTGCTGGCCAATCAAGCACAGTGATTCCATGGTCATTAAACCAGGTATTGATACTTTTGTCTGTGTGGGCAGGTGCCAAGTCCTGCTGGAAAATTAAATCAGCATCTCCATAACGCTGGTAAGCAGAGGGCTGCGCTGACTTGGGACTTGATAAAACACAGTGGACCAACACTGCAGAAGATATGACTCCCCAAATCATCACTGAATGGAAACGTCACACTGGACCTCATGCAGCTTGGATTCTGTGCCTCTCCACTCTTCATCCAGACTCTGAGATCTTGATTTCCAAATGAAATGCAAAATATACTGTCATCTGAAAAGAGGACTTTGGACCACTGAGCAAACATTTCATTCCTTTTTCTCCTTAGCCCAGGTACGGCGCTTCTGACATCGTCTCTGGTTCAGAAGTGGTTTGCTACAAGGAATGTGACAGTTGTAGCCCATGTCCTGTGTGTGTGGTGGCTCTTGAAGCACTGACACCAGCCGTAGTCCACTCCTTCTGAATCACTCTCAAATTATCGAATGGCCTTTGCTTCACAATCCTCTCAAGGCTGTGATTATCCCTGTTGGTTGTGCACCTTTTTCTACCACACTTTTTCCTTCCACTCAACTTCCATTATGCTTGGATACAGCACTCTGTGAACAACCAGCTTCTTTAGCAATGACCTTATGTGTCTTACCCTCCTTGTGACTGTCTTCTGGACAACTCTCAAGTCAGCTGTCTTCCCCATGATTGGGCAACCTTTAGAGGTGTTTTGAGTTAATTAGCTGATTAGAATTTGACACCATGAGCCTACAATATTGAACTTTTTCACAATATTCACATTTTCGAAGATACTGAATTTTGGGTTTTCATTAGCTGTAAGCCATACTCATCCAAATTAAAAGAAATACATGCTTGAACTATATCACTCTGTGTGTATTGAAACTATATAATATGAGTTTCACTTTTTGAACTGAATTTAAATGAAATTTGCATTCTGTGTGCTGTAAAACCCATAATAAGCTGTTTATGTTTCTGTCACTGGTCTACACTTTTTCTTATTATATAACCCGTCACATTGTATTGCTTTGTTATATTCTAGGTTGACAGATGTGGATAAAAAACGATTGTGGGAAATGCGCTATTACTGCTATTCTGAGGTCAGCTCTCTTCCCTTGGTGCTGGCCAGTGCATCTAGTTGGCAATGGGCATGCTTGCCCGATATATATGGCTTACTGGACAATTGGACTCAAATGAAACATCAAGATGCTCTGGGGCTGCTTCATGCCACGTATGTGATAGCACTGCTAATTTGATTTGCTATATATTATAGTTACATTTATTATCTAGTTTTAACTATGCATGAGCTAAAATGCATGTATAAAAATGTGTTAGTCATCTTCATTCATTAAATTCTTATGAATGTCCCTTGTGGCTAGGTTTATCCCAGTTACAGCAAAAAAGAAAGGTACAGTCAGGTCCATAAATATTGGGACATCGACACAATTCTAATCTTTTTGGCTCTATACACCACCACAATGGATTTGAAATGAAAAAACCAAGATGTGCTTTAACTGCAGACTTGCAGCTTTAACTTGAGGGTATTTACATCCAAATTAGGTGAACGGTGTAGGAATTACAACAGTTTGTATATGCAACTCCCACTTTTCAAGGCACCAAAAGTAATGGGACAATTGGCTGCTCAGCTGTTCCATGGCCAGGTGTGTGTTATTCCCTCATTATCCCATTTACAAGGAGCAGATAAAAGGTCCAGAGTTCATTTCAAGTGTGCTATTTGCATTTGGAATCTGTTTCTGTCAACTTTCAATATGAGATCCAAAGAGCTGTCACTATCAGTGAAGCAAGCCATCATTAGGCTGAAAAAACAAAACAAACCCATCAGAGAGATAACAAAAACATTAGGTGTGGCCAAATCAACTATTTGGAACATCCTTAAAAAGAAAGAATGCACTGGTGAGCTCAGCAACACCAAAAGACCCGGAAGACCATGGAAAACAACTGTGGTGGATGACCAAAGAATTCTTTCCCTGGTGAAGAAAACACCCTTCACAACAGTTGGCCAGATCAAAAACACTCTCCAGGAGGTAGGTGTATGTGTGCCAAAGTCAACAATCAAGAGAAGACTTCACCAGAGTGAATACAGAGGGTTCACCACAAGTTGTGTAAACCATTGGTGAGCCCCCAAAACAGGAAGGCCAGATTAGAGTTTGCCAAACATCTAAAAAAGCCTTCACAGTTCTGGAACAACCTCCTATGGACAGATGAGACCAAGATCAACTTGTACCAGAGTGATGGGAAGAGAAGAGTATGGATAAGCAAAGGAACTGCTCATGATCCAAAGCATACCACCTCATCAGTGAAGCATGCTGTCGGTAGTGTCATGGCATGGGCATGTATGGCTGCCAATGGAACTGGTTCTCTTTATTTATTGATGATGTGACTGCTAACAAAAGCAGCAGGATGAATTCTGAAGTGTTTCGGGCAATATTATCTGCTCATATTCAGCCAAATGATTCAGAACTCATTGGACAGCGCTTAACAGTGCAGATGGACAATGAGCCGAAGCATACTGCGAAAGCAACCAAAGAGTTTTTTAAGGGAAAGAAGTGGAATTTTATGCAATGGCCAAGTCAATCACCTGACCTGAATCCGATTGATCATGCATTTCACTTGCTGAATACAAAACTGAAGGGAAAATGCCCCAAGAACAAGCAGGAACTGAAGACAGTTGCAGTAGAGGCCTGGCATGAAACCCAGTGTCTGGTGATGTCTATGCGTTCCAGACTTCAGGCTGTAATTGACTGCAAAGGATTTGCAACCAAGTATTAAGTGAAAGTTTGATTTATGATTGTTAATCTGTCCCATTACGTTTGGTCCCTTAAAAAGTGGGAGGCACATATACAAACTGTTGTAATTCCTACACCGTTCACCTGATTTAGATGTAAATACCCTCAAATTAAAGCTGAAAGTCTCCAGTTAAAGCACATCTTGTTAGTTTCATTTCAAATCCATTGTGGTGGTGTATAGAGCCAAAAACATTAGAATTGTGTCAATGCCCCAATATTTATGGACCTGACTGTATTTATATTTACAGCTGTGTAATCAACCATTCCTTTACAAAGGGGTAAAAAGTTTTGTGTGTAGGTACACGCACATGCCTTTTTTCCTTAATTGGTAGTGAACTAGGCACTCGTTAAGTTAAATGTATCTAGATCCAAACTTTTTTCAGTTTTGGTACAGTTTAAAATCCCTGCCAGGTTTTTTTTGGCTGTCTGTTTCACTCACGTCGTACCCTGGAGAAGTTTGAGGAAATATTTTCAAAATTAGGGATGGTCCCCCAGTGGGTGTTCAGACGGCAATAAAAACCTGCCATGGCAAAACCATATAAGTTCTGGTTGCTATTTACATATACTGTAGCTTTCAGGATTCTCTGAACTGAAGGTACCTGGAGATGCTTTTAATATTGATGGTTTCCAGGTTTGATCGATGTGATCAATGTGACAGCCAATCACATTGACCACATGATCAGGAACCTCATGTACTTCCTCTGATTTTACGATATTTTTAAAAGCCAGCTCTCGCTGGTGGGAATGGGATAGTTAAATAGACAGTGAGGGAAATTTCCAAAGACTTTAGCAGACAGTATCTGGAGCAGGTGTGCATGGCAACCAATCACCTTCTATCTTTCATTTTCAAAGATTAACAAGCTGAAGATAAAAGCTGAATAGTTACAATCAATAACTGCTCCTGATTCCGCTATAAGTATGTAAAGCTACTCTATGCTCTGTCAGCAAAATTGAACAATCTCTCTACCATGCACCGCAAAACTACCTGCCTTTCTATTGGCCTCTGAGGAACACATGTTTCGGGGAATTTCAGTGCATGTTTTGAGTGGCTTTGCACCAGTGGCTGCTGTTACCAATATATTATATTTGACACGATTACTGCATGGCTGGCACCCTGCAATTTGATCATTGTTGGCACCCATATATGGTATATGTCAAGCAGCTGACCATATGTATGGCTTTCAACTTATTAATAATATTGTTAGTAAATAATCCAACACTTTTTATACGTGGATAAAGAGAAATGTTAAAACGCACTACAGCAGTGTTAGCACTAATACAAATTAAAGCCAATTAATATTTGCAAACATTTTAATTGTTTAAACCTCTCCCTTCCTTTTTTAATTTTTATTTATTAGATTTCCAGATCAAGAAGTGAGACGTACAGCTGTGCAGTGGATTGATTCCATATCTGATGCAGAGCTTTTGGATTACTTACCACAGCTTGTACAGGTCAGTATGATACCTATGCTGATGTGTAGTTCCAGATGGTACTTGAATTAGGTTCAGGTCGGATGCAGTGTATCAATTTGCAGTGTATCACAACACATGGAAGCATATTTTGGCCAAAGTCCATTTGCTAGCATTTGCAGAAGGAGGGCAACAGTGACTGCCTACTTCGGGCCGGTTCACAGCACAATTTCGGCATCCTGGATGCATTTCTGTTTGCACATTTTTGATGCATTACAGTTTGCTTCTTCCCCCCTCTATTTTTCTTCTTCTCAAATGGGGACATGTGTGTGTTCTAGTGCATTTTTTATGCATTTTGCCCGTTTCATACAGAAAAAAATGCAACATGTTATACTTTTATTGACTGCACTGTAACACACTGCACTGGTGTGAACTAGGGCCTTTGGCATCCATGTTAAACACTGGCCATGCATTTTTAATAGGGATGCACCGCTTTATTGGCCACTGGAAATTATTGGCCGAAAATGGTGCTATCAACGTTTTGCCGATCAAAGAAAAAAAGGTCCTGATAATGGCATGCTGCATCCCCATGACTTCAATGCAAAATCACATCCCCATTACTTCAATGCAAAAATTGTGTCCCGTTGACTTCAATGCAAAATTGCGTCATATCGACATCAATGCAAAAACACCAGCCACATTAATTTAATTTAAAAACCTTTTTTAAAATTGTCCATTTCGGTTTTCAGGCAAGTGCATCCTGTATTTTCGGTTTCAGTTTTGGCACCAAAATCTTCATTTCGGTCCACCTCTAGTTTTTAATGCAGAATAAAAATGCACTTGACTGCATCTAGTGTTAACCAACCCTTAGTGCAGGAATCTAATTTCATTTGTTTAATGTATTATATAGTCCAGCATTTATTGTGCTAAAAGTAACTTTTACCCATCATGCACATTTCCATCACAGAGTGGTGTTAGAGAAAGGCAGCAGGTAACATGCAGTGGGTGTTTCTGTATCTCAAGCAGGCATTTTTCCCAATCAACAAATTAATGACTAAACAACTTAGATGTATAGGTGTAGTACACAATGCCTAGATGAAACACAAACCATAAACCTGTAGGTAAGTCGAGAACCCTAGCTCTTGTGCTGATTTGACATTAAAAGGGCTGTAAACCCTCGCTGGTTTTCACCTTAATGCATTTTGTGCATTAAGGTGAAAAACCTTTTCTACTACAGCAGCCTCCCAGACCTCCCGTTTTACTTACCTGACCCCGATCGTACCCGCGGTGGCGATGAGCCTAGCAGCTCCAGCCGCAGGCCCCGGTCCTCATTGGCTAGATTGATAGTTGTCAATAAAGTCCAGTGGCACGGAAGCCGGGGGTCCGGGTCGAGTCCTGCTGTCTGTCGATGGACGCAACAACAGGACTCGGGAGCGCATCCGCACAGCTGCCCCCAAGGAAAGCGCTTAACTGAGGAGACAGTCGGAGAAGAGGAGGACCCAGGAGCGCCGCTGTGGGACCCCAGAAGAGGAGGATTGGGGCCACTTTGTGCAAAACCACTGCACAGAGGAGGTAAGTATAACATGTTTGTTATTTTAAAAAAAACAAAAAACTTTAGTATCACTTTAATTTACTCTGAGCCCAGATTTACAGAGAGATTAGCGAGTCACATTTGAATAAATTCAGCATATCTGTTTTCTAATTCCAGTTCATAGTGAAAGTTGGAAAAAGTGAGCAACTCTAAAGATATCTGAACTGAAAAACAAAAGTCTAATATATTTTCAGCAAGTACTGGAAATACCTGTTGTTCTTAGCAGAAATAGCAACCTTGCCACTCCAGTAGCATGAACTGAAAACACAAACAAGGTTATTTAAACTTCTGTAATTACTAGTTGAACAAAACGATAAAATCGCCCCCTGGGACTTTAAATGAGGTCTGTATAAGGTCAACACATACAAAGGTAGTATTAGAGTAAATGACTTGATTCTTAGTAGATCATGAAAGCATCATGGCATGGTTGAATGTAAACATACATAAACTGTCCGTTTAGAACAGTATATTACAGAATGTTGCAGTCAAAAGCATACAAAAACGTGGTACATAGCAGGATGGTAAGAACTGTAATAAGCATCAATAATCTTGACGCGTTTCGCGAGCTCGGCTCGCTTCCTCAGGAGTAGATGCGTATTGTCTACAAAAGAGGTACCAATTATATGTATTTAGTAAGCAAAGATGACAATTGTATACAGGTAAGGCAAAAGGCAGGGAACCTAACAATATGGGTGTTCCATACTTACTATCCGAAAATGGCTTCAGGAAACACCCCCCCTGGGGAGCAGCGGGCGCCGTTCGGCCCGGGAGCTGAGGGAGTGGGGCCAGCGGCGCACAAGCGGAACCCTGGCAGGGGACGGGCACGGCAGGCAGCAGAAAAAGGAGTGTGTCCCTTGACATATCCCACAGTCCATATGCAGTGTACTAGTAAAAGTATATGTGTAGTATCAGTATACATTGATCAGTAGATCACCGCTGTACAAATAAAGTATTAGCGTAAATACAATACTGTGTATGTAGGCGTACATATGGATGTTGGAGAAAATGAGGGACAGAAATGTAGAAAAAGAGTGAAAGGATAGTGGTGTGAATGAACAAAAACGTAGTAAAAAAGTAGTAAAAAGGTTGATGCATGTATTGAGGCACTGGAAGAAATAGCCAGCGGCAGGTGGTATGGGTGTCAGTGTAGGTACAAAAGTATAGGCTTAATAATGAGCATTGTGTGCAGGATGTGAACATGCTTACCCATCAAGTGTGTCTGGCGTGGATACCTGTAACTGCTGAGTGTGAATAGGAAGCTGTCGTGCTGGTCCCCTCGCCTAGAGTAACCGAGCGGACGCCACCAGCTCCACCCCCAACATCATGCATCAGCTGACTATGATGCAGGCGCACGCCGCATCATCCACAACGGGAATGCGCAGGCGCAGGCCAACTCAGCCAGCTGGATGGACAACCACATGTGACCGTGGGGATCCTGTAGTGACTGGATACCCCACATGGGATGCAGCGCATGACGCCGATATGCGGTGGCCCCGCAAAGGAAAACCTGTTTGAAGACCATCATGAATGACAGCCACAGTGAGTTCGCATAGCCATCCTAGGACGGAAAGCAGAAGCCCTGGAGTATTAAGTGCACACAAACACAATATAATACCCAATTTTTTGCTAAAATATAAAAGATGATGTTGCATCGAGTAAATAGATACCAAAGATGTCAAATTTTAAAATTGTGCACGCCTGTGAAATGGTGACAAACAATGGTACCTAAAATTTTCCATAGGTAACATTTTAAAAGCCTTTCGACCCCTTTCACACCAGGTCCGCCCGAGCGTTATCGGTAAAACGCCGCTAATTTGCGGTGCTTTACCACCTTTTATTGTGGCGCTTTGGCGCTGCTATTCCGGCGGCAGCAGTGTGCATTTAACCCCCCGCAAGGGGTTAAAAGTGCCGGCTATGGGCGGTCTCGAAACGGTTTTCAGTCGCTTTGGAAGTGCTGCCTATTCATTTCAATAGGAAGGGGTGGTGGGGGAGCGGTGAATACACCGCTCCCGCACCGCCCCAAAGATGCGGCTTGCACTCGGGTTTTCACACTGGGGTGGATGGGGGGGGTTTCAGGAGCTTTACAGTCGCTATTTTTATCGCAAAACTGGCTGAGAAACGTTCTGGTGTGAAAGGGGTCTTACAGGTTACCAGTTTTGAGTTAAACATTGAGCTCTGCCACCAGAATTACTGCTCTCACTCTAATGCTTGTGGCGATACCTCACGTGTGGTGCAATCACTGTTTTACATATGCGTGCGGGACATTGGGAGGTTGGGGTCTAATAGACCTTCTCTGCCCTTCAAGGCAGCTGATCAAAAACACACTGAAACTAGAAGTGACAAGATTCTTGTAGCTTTTGACTTCATTTGTCACAGAGGGAAGTGAGGAAAAATTGTACCAGGATCATATGGCTGCAATGGTATAACCACTTCTAGTCCAGGAACATATATATTTTTAAGTTGGATGGTGAACAAGCTTCTTGCAGCAAGAAAATAGTTTCAGAAAGAATCCCCATCTCTGTGCACTGGACTTATCACATAGCTCCAGGCACATTGTTTCCTCTTCCTTTCTTTGCTATTGTCTTAATAATCTCAAATACAATTTTTCAGTCATTATTTCAAATGTTTCCCATATTGTGAGGTACTGTTAGGTTACCTTTTTCTTTTAATCACATAATGTGTGGTGATGATCAGCGTAAAAAACAAGCAAAAAGAGAGGCAGTAGCACAAGCATGGCCTAGTGTTAAAAGTGCAAAGTTGCTAGTTTCACCATTTTTTTGTGTTGTCTTAAAAGATTTACACTATAGCGCTTCTTGAATGCGTGCATTTATGAAAACTCACAAAAAATGTCGCTGTTGGTGTGCCACTGATAATGACACCCCAAATGCGGTAAGTAGACACGTGTTTTTTTCGAACATAAAAAGTACACCAAACGCATAGTTAAAGACACATGGAGCTCAAAAAGGTGCATTAATCTACTTAGCCACATTTGTTGCGCGTAAGGAAGCCCATCGAAATAATTTGCTGCCCAATGCATGCAGTGCAGCAACATATGGTGTGAATGGGGTAAATCTAAATAAACCTAAAATAGGAAAAAAAAATGAATAAGGACAAAGTAGTATTAAAAATAATTTTCACTTTTTGTGATACTTCATTTTAATATGTTTTTAGTTTAATTACCTCATGTGTAATCATACAGCTGTGATTTAAAAAAAACAAAAAAAAAAACAACATACATGATTGATTTTGGAGTATTTTGTTTTTCTGTTTTGTTTTTAGACAGTAGGGAAAAATAAGTCCAAATAGCAAGATGGAAAATGTAGAGAAAAAGTAGACCATTTTTGGTGTATTTTACTACTTTACAGTTGCAAGAAAAAGTATGTGAACCCTTTGGAATGATATGGATTTCTGCACAAATTGGTCATAAAATGTGATCTGATCTTCATCTAAGTCACAACAATAGACAATCACAGAAAAGAAAAGAGAAACCAGCGCAACAGAAATTGAATTGTGTATTCACTAGTGAGTGGAACGAAATGTTATATTCACTAGTGGATGAAATGAAAATAGAATAGAAAACAGGAGCTGCGTGTGTGAAGGTGAAAAACCTATGTGAAATGAAATAAATAGATCACCGCGCTCTACCTAGTGTTTAGACAACTACTATAGGGACATAATGAGCCCCTTAGCAAAATATAAAGTGCATATGCTGTAAACCAATACAAGAATTACTTGTGCTGTATAGAGATATAGGCTATGCCATAAGGTACATAGTTGTGCAAAATGCAAATAAAAATCAATAAAATACAATCTAAGATATAGTGCAAACTATGCATGAACATGTGCAAAATACTGAGCAAAAAGACTGGAAAAAACATGCACACTTCTAGTCCATGTGAGATGAGCAATGTTTATGTTCAATATGCACACTGTCCCTCCACTGGTGTGCAAAAGGATCAATTTCCAAACAGTCCAAACGAAGATAAACAATCCCACTGTGTGTGGTTACAACACATCAGAATAGTGCAGCATGCTTAAACCCGTGCATCAGAAGTTGTGCCACCTTGTATGTTCCTTCACCAGGCACCCTAGTCACACATCCCACTTACCAGATACAATGGATTCCCATCACAGGAATCGATCACCGCCTGTTGTCAGTGGGTGTGTGTCTAAATCCTCCTGCGCCCTGGAACAGCTGGTGCTGTGATGGAAGGGTAATACTGTAAATGAAAGCCCGGTAAATCCCACCTTCCGGGACTAGCCGATTTTGAAGGCCCCGTAGATCAATAGCTGAGCAGCCGTCTCTCCGTCCGGCAGAAGTGACCCTGCGTTCCACTGGCAGGAAGTGTCTTAAACACTTGGTAGAGCGGGGAATAGACAATCACAGTCTGCTTAAACTAATAACACACAAAGAATTAAATGTTACCATGTTTTTATTGAACACACCATGTAAACATTCACAGTGCAGGTGGAAAAAGTATGTGAACCCTTGGATTTAATAACTGGTTGAACCTCCTTTGGCAGCAATAACTTCAACCAAACGTTTCCTGTAGTTGCAGATCAGCCGTGCACAACGGTCAGGAGTAATTCTTGACCATTCCTCTTTACAGAACTGTTTCAGTTCAGCAATATTCTTGGGATGTCTGGAGTGAATCGCTTTCTTGAGGTCATGCCACAGCATCTCAATCGGGTTGAGGTCGGGACTCTGACTGGGCCACTCCAGAAGGTGTATTTTCTTCTGTTTAAGCCATTCTGTTGTTGATTTACTTCTATGCTTTGGGTCGTTGTCCTGTTGCAACACCCATCTTCTGTTGAGCTTCAGCTGCTGGACAGATGGCCTTAAGTTCTCCTGCAAAATGTCTTGATAAACTTGGGAATTCATTTTTCCTTTGATGATAGCAATCCGTCCAGGCCCTGACGCAGCAAAGTAGCCCCAAACCATGATGCCCCCGCCACCATACTTCACAGTTGGGATGAGGTTTTGATGTTGGTGTGCTGTGCCTCTTTTTCTCCACACATAGTGTTGTGTGTTTCTTCCAAACAACTCAACTTTGGTTTCATCTGTCCACAGAATATTTTGCCAGTACTGCTGTGGATCATCCAGGTGCTCTTGTGCAAACTGTAAACGTGCAGCAATGGTTTTTTTGGACAGCAGTGGCTTCCTCTGTGGTATCCTCCCATGAAATCCATTCTTGTTTAGTGTTTTACATATCGTAGATTCGCTAACAGGGATGTTGGCATATGCCAGAGACTTTTGTAAGTCTTTAGCTGACACTCTAGGATTCTTCTTCACCTCATTGAGTGGTCTGCGCTGTGCTCTTGCAGTCATTTTTACAGGGCAGCCACTCCTAGGGAGAGTAGCAGCAGTGCTGAACTTTCTCCACTTATAGACAATTTGTCTTACCATGGACTGATGAACAGCAAGGCTTTTGGAGATACTTTTATAACCCTTTCCAGCTTTATGCAAGTCAACAATTCTTAAACGTAGGTCTTCTGAGAGCTCTTTTGTGCGAGGCATCATTCACATCAGGCAATGATTCTTGTGAAAAGCAAACCCAGAACTGGTGTGTGTTTTTATAGGGCAGGGCAGCTGTAACCAACACCTCCAATCTCATCTCATTGATTGGACTCCAGTTGGCTGACACCTCACTCCAATTAGCTCTTGGGGATGTCATTAGTCTCTAGGGGTTCACAAACTTTTTACACCTGCACTGTGAATGTTTACATGGTGTGTTCAATAAAAACATGGTAAAATTTAATTCTTTGTGTGTTATTAGTTTAAGCAGACTGTGATTGTCTATTGTGACTTAGATGAAGATCAGATCACATTTTATGACCAATTTGTGCAGAAATCCATATCATTCCAAAGGTTTCACATACTTTTTCTTGCAATTGTATGTTGAAAGATATCAAATAGCAGTTTATTAAACCTAGATATACACTAGTAGAACTTTGTTCAAATGTGTTCATTGTAAGAATGTTGCAGAAACATTTGTTTGTTTTTCTAATCATTAGTGGGGTAAATCAATGTTTTTGACTGCAATGACGAGAAAAGTCGAAGCTGGATAGAAATTTTTTCTCTAATGTACGAAATGCTAATCAAATAATAAACCGTTTATTTTCTGAATGGATAGGAGTTGTGAGTGGGATGACCTAGGGTTCTGTCCTGATACAAATTCTGTTCACCTTGTTTATACATGATATAGAGGTTGGTAAATCTCAGTATTTGCTGATGATGCGAAGCTAAGCAGGGTAATAACTTAACAATGTGATATTGGAAATTGAGTACTGTCCGTGATACTTTTTTTATTTGCACTAACATACAATTTTTCAGGACAAGATTTCGGGGTGTGTCCTCTTCTTTAAGGTCCAAGCAGTACTGATTCACAAAAGTTTTAGCATAATGTTAAATGCATGCAACATAAAGAAGACAGCATCTGCACACCTGTGGGACATCACTACTCACAACCGGACCACACTATTGTCTAAAGTTCTAAAGTATTGTCTTAGTCTTAAACGGAATTTCAGAACTATCCAGGAAAGGAAAACATTTGAACTAAGAATGATACTTCTTTTTGACACAAAAAATAACAGCTTGAATTTTAGATTTTGGTTTCCTTACCCATTACACTACAGTTTTATGAGCCCCTCTGTGACTGTCATCCCCCCCCCCCCCCCCAGTGTATAGCTCTCCCTCTGTCTTATCTCAGTGACCCTGCTGCTAGCTTTATTACCATTACCATATACATTGGTTTGTTTGTTTGTCCTTTCCCTCAGAGATTTTTTTTACATTCTGCTAAAACTTTTGTGAAGCAGTACTGCTTGGACCGTGAAGAAGGGGACACACCCCAAAAGCTTGTCCTGAAAAATTGTATGTTACTGCAAATAAAAAAAGTATCGCGGACAGTACTCAATTTTCTCTAGCAGAATGTTAAAAAAAATCTGAGGGAAGGAAAAACACACACACACAAACCACCTGCTAACATTCTGCTAGAGAAAATTGAGTATTGTCCGCGATACTTTTTTCATCGGTTTTGGCCGATTTATATTCTTCCTCATATTTTTGGTAAAAAAATTGCAACATTTATTGATTGGTTTGCTCAAAAGTTGCCGCGTTTACAAACTATGAGAATTAATTTCTGGCGTTTTTACATTTTATTTTTTTTATTTTTTTTTTTAGTAATGGCGGCGATCTGCGATTTTTATCGGGACTGCGATATTGGGGCAGACATGTTGGACATTTTCGACACTTTTTTGGGACCAATGATATCTATTCAACGATCAGAAATTTAAATATCCACTGATTACTGTATAAATGTCATTGGCAGTGAAGGGGTTAACCTGCAGGGGGGAGATCTAGGGGTTAACTCTGTTCCCTAGGTGTGTTCTAACTGTGTGGGGGCTGGGCTGTCAGGGGCATGAGAGATCTGACTGATCCCAGTAACAGGGATCAGTAGATCTCTTACATGCCGCCTGTCAGAAGGGGGAAGGGTTCCCTGGTCTTTCCCTCAGGCAGCTCATCGCGGCTCGCCAGCGGACATCGGGTCCGCTCGAGCCGCGGGCACACTCCTCCAGAGTGCGGCTCGCGCCCCCTAGCTGCCTGTCCGTAAATCGACCTCTATTTACGGCGATTCGCGAGACAGCTCCACACTGCCGCAGTAAATATACTGCGCGCCGTGTGGAAGTGGTTAAGAACTAAGACATTAAGGTCTTCAATAGTGTGAAATTAAGGTGGTACTGGTTATCAAGAAAATTTTGAGCACCACATCCCTTTTGAAAAACAGATCAAAGAAGGAAGGAAAATTGTGACTTTTAAGGTGCCAAAGACAAGAAACAAATATATATAAAAATATCAAAAATGTATTTATACAATCATTAAAATTGCAATTCTGAGTACATATGTGTATTCATAAAGTTTTTGAGCACAACATTACAGTGACATCCATTTTCTTCTCGACATGTTTTGCCATACAAGCGGCTTCTTCAGGAGAGAGTTTTGATGGCCCTGTCTGTGATTTGATGATACATTTTGTACTACAAATCAAAGTAGCACAAATTAGAATAAACTAATTTGAACAAATTTAAACAAAATGTAAGTATATATATAAATACAGAAATACACTAGAAACCATATATATGATTTGATAAGTCTAGCAAAGCCGCACCCAACCCTGACCCTCCCCCACCCCCTCAAGACTCATCTCCTCTCCCCCCCCCTCAAGACTCATCTTTTGATCAATAATCAAAAGATGCATCAATAAAAAATCAAGAAGCATGGCCAGGCAAGGGATATATGGTGACCACTGAAGGGACAACAAGGACCCCAGAATTTGTGGTCTGGATAGGAAAGAGAAAAAAACAAACAAATCTAGGTGAGTACCTAGAAATGAAGCATGCCTGAAAAACTCATTATTATAAACAAAAAGCAAAAAGAACCCACCTGTGATTGGGTATTGCGTATCCGATTGTAAAAAGGAGGAAAGAGCGTAGGTAGTCAAATTTAGGTATTATTAGAAAGGATGGGAGTCATCACTAAAACGCAGTGCAGATGTATGGCTCAAAAAGCAACAAGCTCTGTAATACAAATTGGTGGATTAAGGTTAAATGTTTCAGTTAGAAAAAAATTCCCAAAACTCAAAGGGTATCTCACAATGAAACAGCAGCAAAGTGATAGTTACCTGCATTCACAGAATCCAGGCATGCTAATTATTATTATTATTATTATTATAATACAGTATTTATATAGCGCCAACAGTTTGCGCAGCGCTTTACAATATTAGGGCAGACAGTACAATTACAATACAATTGAATACAGGAGAAATCAGAGGGCCCTGCTCATTCGAGCTTACAATCTAGGAGGGAGGGTTAAATGATACGAAAAGGCAATAACTGTGGGGGATGAGCTGATTGAGAAAATAAGAAGTGTAGTTTGGTGGTGGCAGGATATGCTTCCCTGAAGAGAAAAGTTTTCAGGGATGAGTAAGATGAGTTCTCCCGTTCCTATGGCCACACCATCAGGAAGATTTCTTGAGAGGTATAAGTAGTCCCCTCCGCCTCCCCGGCATCCAGTGGCGCCGTGGGAAGTGCAGACGCCGAGATGGGAGCAGCACGCATAATAGTCACGTAATCATGCAATACCATCCAGCGGCCATGTTGGAAAGTCTGCCTAAAGAGGGGAGCCGCTGAACCCAGTCAGGGCGGTAGGAGAGGTGTCTATCAGCGTCACACAGGTACAAGCTCGTGGAGAGATACACAGTTGTTTTTAAAACGTGAGTGTAATTCATTCTGTAATTTTAAATAAATGTTTTAAATGATGTTTGCACCACGAGGAGGCTATTTTTTGTCTTTATACCTATGAGATGCTGTACTGGAAGCTGTAAACAATATAAGAAGGAACCTAGCTATAGAGATAAGGAGAGGAGGAGTAGGAGTGGAGGATATACAGAGGACCCCTAGTGGTGGGTCTCTAGCCCCACAGGATAAAGATATCTTTATGTGCTAGCGCTCTAGTACATCTCAGGTGAGAGGCTAGAACTCATAGAACTGTCACGTGTGGAGAGAATCACTGGATGATCACTGTAAGAGCATTAAAGCACAAGATTATCACAAGCATTGGTGGAGGAAAGAAGGAATAGTTGGAAGAATTAGAGGAGCACATCAGATCACTGGATGTGGTGAACTAGAAATATTTTTTATAAAAACACAGTCACAATTGCATACTGAACACTTTTTTGCATCTGCACTTTTTTCTATATTTATACATTTTTTATAATTTTATATTTTTGTTTTTTGGATATGATGTATACATTTGAGAGACTATTTCACAATATTGGGACATTTATTTTGAGCACCTATCACTAATTGTGAGCACTAAGTGTGATTTTATCTATAATATCCCTGAATGCATATGATGGTTTTGTGGATCCAGCCTTGAGATCCAAAATATCTGTAATACTAAGGAATATTCACTTTAATGTTTTTTGCACAGATATGTATATCTATATTCTATAGAGGAGACAAACCATACATGATTATATTACATTATATGGTTTAAGGTTTATACCACATAATTTAATTTCACATACAGACTCTGACTATCACACACGCTGATATATATACAGGAATTATTTATCTTGCTTGATACATTGTACTATAGGTCAGCGCTTCGCTACACACCCCATGCTTATCTAGGTTTATGTTTGGATTTACATAAAAGCGTGAGCAGCTGGCAAGAGATATATAATTGTGAAAAGTCCCGTGTTAGTGGAAGCGCAGGAGTATATACACTACAATTTTGAACCTAGTATGCCGCCTCCCCACAACATCACCATGGATACCAAGACCATTAATTTGATCTTTCAAAAAGGAGATCTTTTTGCATTGGAATATGTCCTTTTAAATGAAAGAGGTGGGGATGCTGACAAGATTTTATTGCAGCGTGAGGCAAAATGGATTCACACCTTGGCTGCGACCAAATTCCCTGGGTTAAATGAATCCATCAGCTTCAAACCCTTTCTGTAGTAGTTCCCTTAGGAAGGAATCAGTAGAAACCTGACACACATATTTGTTTCATATTTAATATATTGTATTTTGTCCACTAATGTATAATTGTGTATGGTGGTTATTTGAATATCCAGTGGGGTTGACCTACGCATTCTACTAATTGGTCGCTTGATGGCAGCAATTTTTTTGAGTGATTTTCTAGGAATCCTCCCTAGGGATAGGTGTCCATACGGACGCCAAGGGCATCACCTGGGTGTTGACACCACGTGGGGGATATGACCTGTGTATCTCCCCTCCAATTGGTGAGGCCCTAGGGATCGCCCCCTATGCCACGCGCCAGCCCCCTTGTTTTGGTATCCATGGCGATGTTCAGGAGAGGCGACTGACTGGGTTCAGCCGCTCCCCTCTTTGAGTAGACTTTCCAACATGGCCGCCGGATGATATCGTGTGATTACGCAACTTCCGACGGGATTTGCGTTCACGCATGCGCGGCACTCCCATCTCGGCGTCGGCACTTCCCACAGCGCTATTGGACAGTGGAGGGGACTACTTATACCCCTCTCAGGAAATTTTCTTGACGGTGAGGCCGTAGGAATGGGAGAATTCATCATAGCATGCCTTGATTCGGTGAATGCAGGTAACGATCACTTTGCTGCTGTTTCATTGTGAGATACCCTTTGAGTTTTGGGAATTTGTTTCTAACTGAAACATTTAACTTTAATCCACCAATTTGTATTACAGAGCTTGTTGCTTTTTGAGCCATACATCTGCACTGCGTTTTAGTGATGACTCCCATCCTTTCTAATAATACCTAAATTTGACTACCTA
>BLSH010183613.1:31866-53014 GCA_018402905.1 Glandirana rugosa
TAGGTAGTCAAATTTAGGTATTATTAGAAAGGATGGGAGTCATCACTAAAACGCAGTGCAGATGTATGGCTCAAAAAGCAACAAGCTCTGTAATACAAATTGGTGGATTAAGGTTAAATGTTTCAGTTAGAAAAAAATTCCCAAAACTCAAAGGGTATCTCACAATGAAACAGCAGCAAAGTGATAGTTACCTGCATTCACAGAATCCAGGCATGCTAATTATTATTATTATTATTATTATAATACAGTATTTATATAGCGCCAACAGTTTGCGCAGCGCTTTACAATATTAGGGCAGACAGTACAATTACAATACAATTGAATACAGGAGAAATCAGAGGGCCCTGCTCATTCGAGCTTACAATCTAGGAGGGAGGGTTAAATGATACGAAAAGGCAATAACTGTGGGGGATGAGCTGATTGAGAAAATAAGAAGTGTAGTTTGGTGGTGGCAGGATATGCTTCCCTGAAGAGAAAAGTTTTCAGGGATGAGTAAGATGAGTTCTCCCGTTCCTATGGCCACACCATCAGGAAGATTTCTTGAGAGGTATAAGTAGTCCCCTCCGCCTCCCCGGCATCCAGTGGCGCCGTGGGAAGTGCAGACGCCGAGATGGGAGCAGCACGCATAATAGTCACGTAATCATGCAATACCATCCAGCGGCCATGTTGGAAAGTCTGCCTAAAGAGGGGAGCCGCTGAACCCAGTCAGGGCGGTAGGAGAGGTGTCTATCAGCGTCACACAGGTACAAGCTCGTGGAGAGATACACAGTTGTTTTTAAAACGTGAGTGTAATTCATTCTGTAATTTTAAATAAATGTTTTAAATGATGTTTGCACCACGAGGAGGCTATTTTTTGTCTTTATACCTATGAGATGCTGTACTGGAAGCTGTAAACAATATAAGAAGGAACCTAGCTATAGAGATAAGGAGAGGAGGAGTAGGAGTGGAGGATATACAGAGGACCCCTAGTGGTGGGTCTCTAGCCCCACAGGATAAAGATATCTTTATGTGCTAGCGCTCTAGTACATCTCAGGTGAGAGGCTAGAACTCATAGAACTGTCACGTGTGGAGAGAATCACTGGATGATCACTGTAAGAGCATTAAAGCACAAGATTATCACAAGCATTGGTGGAGGAAAGAAGGAATAGTTGGAAGAATTAGAGGAGCACATCAGATCACTGGATGTGGTGAACTAGAAATATTTTTTATAAAAACACAGTCACAATTGCATACTGAACACTTTTTTGCATCTGCACTTTTTTCTATATTTATACATTTTTTATAATTTTATATTTTTGTTTTTTGGATATGATGTATACATTTGAGAGACTATTTCACAATATTGGGACATTTATTTTGAGCACCTATCACTAATTGTGAGCACTAAGTGTGATTTTATCTATAATATCCCTGAATGCATATGATGGTTTTGTGGATCCAGCCTTGAGATCCAAAATATCTGTAATACTAAGGAATATTCACTTTAATGTTTTTTGCACAGATATGTATATCTATATTCTATAGAGGAGACAAACCATACATGATTATATTACATTATATGGTTTAAGGTTTATACCACATAATTTAATTTCACATACAGACTCTGACTATCACACACGCTGATATATATACAGGAATTATTTATCTTGCTTGATACATTGTACTATAGGTCAGCGCTTCGCTACACACCCCATGCTTATCTAGGTTTATGTTTGGATTTACATAAAAGCGTGAGCAGCTGGCAAGAGATATATAATTGTGAAAAGTCCCGTGTTAGTGGAAGCGCAGGAGTATATACACTACAATTTTGAACCTAGTATGCCGCCTCCCCACAACATCACCATGGATACCAAGACCATTAATTTGATCTTTCAAAAAGGAGATCTTTTTGCATTGGAATATGTCCTTTTAAATGAAAGAGGTGGGGATGCTGACAAGATTTTATTGCAGCGTGAGGCAAAATGGATTCACACCTTGGCTGCGACCAAATTCCCTGGGTTAAATGAATCCATCAGCTTCAAACCCTTTCTGTAGTAGTTCCCTTAGGAAGGAATCAGTAGAAACCTGACACACATATTTGTTTCATATTTAATATATTGTATTTTGTCCACTAATGTATAATTGTGTATGGTGGTTATTTGAATATCCAGTGGGGTTGACCTACGCATTCTACTAATTGGTCGCTTGATGGCAGCAATTTTTTTGAGTGATTTTCTAGGAATCCTCCCTAGGGATAGGTGTCCATACGGACGCCAAGGGCATCACCTGGGTGTTGACACCACGTGGGGGATATGACCTGTGTATCTCCCCTCCAATTGGTGAGGCCCTAGGGATCGCCCCCTATGCCACGCGCCAGCCCCCTTGTTTTGGTATCCATGGCGATGTTCAGGAGAGGCGACTGACTGGGTTCAGCCGCTCCCCTCTTTGAGTAGACTTTCCAACATGGCCGCCGGATGATATCGTGTGATTACGCAACTTCCGACGGGATTTGCGTTCACGCATGCGCGGCACTCCCATCTCGGCGTCGGCACTTCCCACAGCGCTATTGGACAGTGGAGGGGACTACTTATACCCCTCTCAGGAAATTTTCTTGACGGTGAGGCCGTAGGAATGGGAGAATTCATCATAGCATGCCTTGATTCGGTGAATGCAGGTAACGATCACTTTGCTGCTGTTTCATTGTGAGATACCCTTTGAGTTTTGGGAATTTGTTTCTAACTGAAACATTTAACTTTAATCCACCAATTTGTATTACAGAGCTTGTTGCTTTTTGAGCCATACATCTGCACTGCGTTTTAGTGATGACTCCCATCCTTTCTAATAATACCTAAATTTGACTACCTACGCTCTTTCCTCCTTTTTTCAATCGAATACCCAACCGCACATTGGTTCTTTTTGCTTTTTGTTGATAATAATGGGTTTTTCAGGCATGTTTCATTGCTAGGTACTCACCTAGATTAGTTTTTTTCTCTTTCCGATCCAGGCCACAAATTGTGGGGTCCTTGTTGTCCCTTCTGTGGTCACCATATATCCCTTGGAGGTATCCTTGTCTGGCCATGCTTTTTGTTTTTTGTTTTTTGATGCATCTTTTGATTATTGATCAGGTGAGAGGAGATGAGCCCCTGGGGGGGTTCTTGGGGGGGGGGGGGGGGCAGGGTTGGGGGTGTCTTTGTTGGACTTATCAAACCATATATATGGTTTATGGTGTATTTCTGTGTATATATATATACTTATATTTTGTTTAAATGTATTCAAATTTGTTTATTCTAATTTGTGCTACTTTGATTTGTAGTGAATACAAAATGTATCATCAAATCACAAACCGGGTCATCAAAGCTCTCTCCTGAAGAAGCTGCTTGTATGGCGAAACATGTCGAGAAGAGAATGGATGTCACTGTATTGTTGTGCTCAAAAACTTTATGAATACACATATGTACTCAGAATTGCAATTTTAATGATTGTATAAATATATTTTTGATATTTTTATATATTTGTTTCTTGCCTTTGGCACCTTAAAAGTCCCAATTTTCCTTCCTTCTTTGCTCTGTTCTTCAATAGTGTGGTCCGGTTGTAAGAAGTGATGTCCCACAGGTGTGCAGAAACTGTCTTATTTATGTTCATTGATGGAATGTCTGTGTAAATTCATCCTTGTTTGCAACTTCTGTCCTGTTTTCCCAACATAAGATCCTTTCCTGCAACTTTTGCATTGGATGAGGTACACAACATCACTAGAGGTACAGCTGTATGATCCCATGATATTGAAGATTCAATTTGTGTGTTTGACACTTCTAGATATCTTTGATATGGACTGAAGGTGAAGAAAATCTAAAACAGTTTTTCTCATTGATCAACACCTTTCACCCATCTATCAAACTAAAAATGGATTATTCAAACACACGTCAACTTCCTAGACACTACAGTATACATCAGGGATGACAAGCTACACACTTCGATACACAGAAAACCGACTGACCGATGCAGCTATCTCCATAGTTCCAGTTTTACACACTAAATGGGCCATCATACACAGCCAAGGCCATCAGATACCACCGAATATGTTCAGACCCAGAGGACAGAGATAAACATCTCAGAACACTGGCAGACTCCTTCCATAAGAAAGGGTACAAAGACAAAACAATCAACAACAGCATAAACACAGCCTTGAAAACCCGAAGAGAAAATCTCTTCCAATACAAAGAAAAAAAAACAAATAACGGTGTACCTCTAGTCACTACATAAAACCCAACACTAGAAGGGATAAAAAAGATAATCAAAGATTTACAACCCGTTATAACAGAGGATGAAACTCTGAAAGAAATATTCCAACACCCCCAATATTGGCTTTCAGACAACCATCCAACCTCAGACATAAACTAATCAGCAGGAAACGTCACTCTGATTATGAAGTCACGAATAATGGTAGCAAACCCTGGAATAAAAAAATGCTGCAAACTATGCGACCAGATCAATCTATCTAGAAGTGTCACACACGGGGATCGAATGTTCTAGTGAGAGGACACATTTGTCGTAGCTCCTGTCCTAGCTTTGCATAGTCCTGTCAGCTTGGTCTGGATGTAAGACGATCCCAGCCGGAATCGGAGCCGAAAATTTTGGGTAGCAGAGAGGCACTTACTGATGAGAGCATCTTGCAAGCTGCAGGCCCTCTGAACTCCTCTGTGTCCTTATGGAGAAACGACATTGGCGGCTGTGGATTAGCAATAGGAGCTAGGAGAGAGAGACGGGTGCGGCTCGCTCCCCACCGAAGCTGTGTCGCTGAAACTGGACGAAAGCCTCAAACCTCAATTATAGAGAGTGACTCTCGCTGGGGGCCAGTATCTAACTGAGCGGGTGCTCCACTGAGGTGAGAGACCACATGTGGTATGGAGAGGCGTACCGTTGCCTGAAGAGGAAGCTGGCGGCCGCTGGAGATTGATCGGGCTGGCATCAGCGACATATCCAGTGTCGCACACTTAAAACCCCCAACATCAAAAGGAGAAATGAAAAAAGCTGTGCAACCGAGCAGTGGTTGTTGTTGAAGCAAAGAGATCATAGCAGAAACTGTGAGTAGCGGCTTTATCTCTAAAAGGGGGGAAAGGAAGGAGAAAAGAGGTAAAGGGGAAAAGAGAAAACAAGATATAAAGACCGGTCGCTAAGTGTGTACTTTATACACTCCCCTATATTCTGAAAAGGGAAAGGGGGGGGGGTGAGACAATGTGAGAAGACTGCCGGATGATAGACGGACAAGGTGAACTACTAGGATCAGTGAAATCAAATCTGTCTTCATCCCCCCTGATTGACTGTCAGTTGTTTTTCCTTTTTTTTCCCCTTTTTTTATTCTCAATGACCCAGGTCTGCACCTCAAGAGGGGGGAGCGTAGCCGAGGCCATTAAGGGGAAGCAGTGGACACTGATACAAAAGGGGAGTGGGGAGACCCTGAGAAGTGCGGAGACAGTCCTTTAAAGTACCCCTCCGATCCCTGGTCTCTGTGTGGAAGGGCTGGCGTCGAGGATCCCAAAGATTTACCGGGAACACACTCTGCTTCCTCCTCTACCAGGCTTTCACTAATAAACTATTAACCTCTCCCTGACCTCGACCCCCATAGAGCTAACACTAAGTCAATCTGGTGGCAGTGATCATCAGGCCCTGAGGCAAGGAGGGGAGACCCTGGGGATTCAGTAGTGCTCCCCTAAAGCATCCCCCCTGCCCTCGGTTGCAGTGGGACCCTTGAGAGGGGTATTCCCTTGCTCTTGACCCTCCCCATCCCTTATTAACTCCTGGTTCGTTCCTCATGGGTATTTGGTATTTCTGGAACAAAGTCTGCCAATTTGTGGTGTTAACAGCAGCTGGCAGGTATTAAGAAAAAAGGGGAGTGGGGGGATCCTGGGAGCACTGTGCAGACCCCTAAAGCATCCCCCCACCATTTAATCAATATGTTTTTATTGAAAATACAAATGAATATACAGTAAAAGATACAAAGTATGTTCAGCAAAAAGAACATAAAAGAAAGAAACTGTTTAACAAGGACATATATCTTCGATAGATCGAATATATAACAGATTCATTATCTCCATTGAATTATCAAGCATTGAGTTCTTAGGTCAAACCTATTTTGCGGGCATATCATCCGAGTGGGGCCCATTTATAATGTAAAGGCCAGCCCCGACTAGCCGCTTCCCCCCGGGGGCGTCCCAAATGGGGTCTTCTGCGCCCGGGGAGTCGGGCGCGTCCGGTCATAGGTCCCACAACCGAGTTACTAATGGCCTATAGGTGCCACTCAGATGTGGACTCAGTGTGTATATAAAGACCATTGGCATGTGTGCCATTTAATTACAAAAGAAAAGGACAGAAGTCCATGACAATAGCTAACTAATTGTTCAGGTAATCAAGGATTATAGTGATACATTCCTCATAAAAGGAAAAACAAGAAACGTCATTAGAAAAACAAATAGATATGAAAGAGGAGTAAGAGGATAAGAAGAAATGGATAGATTAGAGGGGTTGGTTGGTGGTTCGGTGTTTGAAGCTTGTGTTTCAGCTTCTGAAGGCATGGTCATATAAAGAGGTAAATTTAAATGCTACCCAGCTATTCCAAGTTTTGTTATGTTTGTCTGTTGTTTCATTGGCTATTGCCCTGGTTTCTTCTAATGTATATATGTCATTTACTGCTGTTAGCCATTCCTTTAGAGTAGGTACATAGGTCGATTTCCAATATTTGGGGATAAGCGATCTTGCCGCAGTGAGTAGGTGTCTAGTCAAAGATCTTTTATAGGTTGACATCGATCGATTGGAGATGTGGAGGAGGCAGCAAGCCGGTGTTAGGGCTATAGTGGTATCAGTGATTTGTTTTATCATTTCTCTTACTGGATTCCAGTAATTTTGGATGTAGGAGCATTCCCACCAAATGTGAAGTAGCGTGCCTTGGTCTTTATTGCATCTCCAGCATCTGTCAGAAAGATCAGGAAACCACTTTTGTAGTTTAATCTGTGTTATGTACCAATTAGTAAGAATTTTAAATGATGTTTCTTGGGGTCTAGTGCTAATGGAGCATTTATGTGCGAAAACACAAGCATGTAAGCACTGTTCGTCTGTGATAGTTGTTTTAAGAGATTTTTCCCAGAATAGCTTGTGTATGTTTCTATCAGGGGGAATAGCAGGTTGCAACAAGGTGTATGCCAGAGAGGTAGATTTAGGTGTTGGTGTTCCTTCCAAGCAGATTTTTTCGAGTGGTGTAAGCTCTCTCTTAAAATGTGTTAGTCTGGAGGTATTGGTGATATAATTGTGTATTTGCCTATATGTCCAGTAATTCAGTTCTGTGTGTCCTTGATCTGTTTGGAGCATATTGTAGGGTTTCAATCTACCTTGGTGAATGCAGTTACCAACCAGCAATGTTTTGTGCTTATATGTAAGTCCTAAATGTTGTGGTGATTGTCCTGGTGGGAAATCTGGGTTATTGTATAAAGGGGTCAGGGGTCCTGGTGATGAAGAGATGTCTCTAGTTCTACATACCTTCCTGAAGGCTTCTAGAGTGGCCCCTATCAGAGGATGATTTTTCAAATTAATTGGACATTTACCCCATGGGATCCATGGTGATCCGTTCACCGGAGAGTTATCCAAGCCAGTCTCCAGTGACACCCAATCCTTATTATCAGCATGACAATTCCAGTCTATAATTCGTGTAATGTGTGGCATGGTAGTATTGTTTAAAATCTGGGAAACCCAACCCTCCATATCCCCCCACCATTTAACCTCTGAGGGGTGAATATATCAACAAAACATTGGGGTGAGAATTACCTGCCCCACAGAACAGAAACTGTACCAAAATCAATTTGACAGTGGAGGGTGGAGATCCCAAGGCAAAGGGGGAGTGGGGAGACCCTGGGTATTGCAGTGGCATCCTCCTAAAGCATCCCCCTTGGCTTTCAGCCATGATGGAGTGGAGTACCAATTAGGGGAACCTGGTTGGGGCCATAAGAAGAGAACCCACATATCCTCCATTCTGTTCATCTCTTATTTATTCTTTACTAACTGTCTACCACAATCCTTAAAATAAGACCAGAAAATTCAAGCAGACAATTGGGGATATTAAGACAAAAGGGGAACAAGGAGACCCTGGGGACTGTTGTACAGACCCCTGAAGCATCTTACCAGCCTCTTAGTCCCCGGGAGGGGAATATATTAATAGAAATCTGTGGCGGGGGTCTTTGATCTTTGAATCAAAAAGTGAGATCCTCGGGCCCACACTGGAAGATCCTCTAAGCATTCTTAGCTTCATTGGCTCAAGTGGTCTCATCATGACAAGAAAGAGGAATCATTATAACTGGACAGCACTAGTGGACACCAACAGCAATCTGCAAAGGAGAAAGGAAATCCAGCAGCAGCTAAACTAGAGAAATTCGCTCATACCCCAGGTCAGACCTCTACGAAAGGAGGACAACAGAGTCCACAACTACAAGCTAAAAACCAGTCGGGAGGTCCATCTGTGAGGAAAAGCCAAGGGCAAGCAGCAGCAGCACCAGAGATGAGTTATACAGGAGAAATAACAATAGAGGGAGATATGGCCGTGTCTCCATCTAAAAATGGAGCTGCGTCAGAGGGAGAACCTTCCTTGAAAGACGTCCTGCAAGCAATCAACTCCTGTAAGATCTCTTTGAGTGAATTGTCTGAACAACTCAAGAATAATAGAGAAGGGCTATCCATAGTAAGACACGATATGCAAAAGGTACGTGAAAGGACAACTGCTTTAGAGGGAAGAATTAGTCAAGTGGAAGATGATCTGAACCCCCTTATAGGGGAGATAAAAATCATGAAACACAGAATGACCAACTATGAGAACAAAATGGATGATATGGAAAACAGAATGCGTAGACATAACGTGAGGGTGGTGGGGCTCCCAGAGCACAGTGAAGGTACTAACCCCATAGAGCTTTTTGAAAAGTGGCTTGGGGAGTTGTTTGGGAGGGATCCTTTCTCACCATTCTTCACAATAGAAAGAGCTCACAGGGAACCCTCCAGACCCCCACCACCAGGAAAGTACCCAAGGCCAATCCTTGTTAAAATGCTTTACTATAAGGATAAAGTTACCATCCTTCAAAAACCCAGGGAGATGGGAAATATTCTTTACAATGGTGTTAAAGTCTCCATGTACCCAGACTTTTCCCCGGAACTACAGAAACTGAGAGCTAAATTTGCAGAAATTAAACGAAGACTACAGCAATCGAAAGTAACGTATGCTTTGCTATACCCTGCAAAATTGCGAGTGATACTTTGACACCCCAGAAGAAGTTGCAAGATGGCTGGAGACCCATAAAAACAAATTCTAGACAATTTGAAAATGAACGCCTTTTTTTTTTAACTTTTTTTTTACTCTGACCAGTTAATTTTTTTTAGATAGAGCTGGGACGGGAGGACACACATAGAGCAAGGGAACAATGAGTGGACGGTTCCCTTTCAAAAAAGGGTTTTGGAAATTTTTGGCTGTTTTTTTTTTCTTTCTTTTTTTTTTTAAAGGATTTTTTTTTTTTTTTCGTCCTTTTTTTTTCCCAATGTCTATCTCTTTTCTCTCCACTTGCTCTTTTGGGGGGGGGAGGGGGGAGAGAGAGGAGGGGTACATCAAAAATTTATTTATTTCACTGTGAACATGGGGGATGGCCACCCAGGAAGCCCCACAAGTAAACCTAGGAAGGTTTAAAAAAGGAAGAGAGGAAAGTGTGAGTGGAAGGGATTGTGTTGGGATTTATACATGGAGATGATGAGCACATTATGTTGTGGAGAATTGATAGTAAAAATAGTATGTCACTATGTCAAGAAGTCCCCGATATAAGCTCAGGAAGGTGGGAAGAGAGACAGGTATAAATGGAATGGATGGCAATGGGATATGAAAGAGAGGAATAATATCATATTTTGGAGATTCAAGCAAAAAAATATTACATAACTGGGTTAACAAAATTAGATATTGGGGAGCAATGAAGCATCATACACTGCTTTTTCTTTGTTTGAGGTGCTATCTTTATATTAAAGAGGTTTAAACAGGGGGGTAAAAGAAACACGGGGGAGAGGCTCCTGAAATATCCGGGGAATGGGAGATTCAGTTAAAAGAAACACGGTTTTCTCTACAGCAATCTTGTATGGAGTAGGATTGCTCTGTCTACAGGAGACTCACCTTTTTTTAACAGAAAAGTTTTTTTATTTTTTTCTCATAAAAAAGATTACAGTACAAGTGTATACAAGATCTGTCTCATTTGGTACAAACAGGTGTACAGTACATTGCGTGACCATGCTGTTGTCCCGTCCATGTCAATGCTGGGAGATTATGCAGGTTTCAACAGTGCTATTATTTGTTCCCAATCACATAGCAGATTTTAAACTTATATCCAAGACCTCTAAGGTGTCAAGACTTGACCCAGCTGCCCCAAATTTTATCAAACTTCTTGGGACATCTGCGATTCATGTAGGTACGTTTATAGAGAGGTAAAACTGTATCAATCAGTGACTTCCATGGTGAGAGTGTGGGCGGGTCTGCTTCCCTCCATTTCAGCAATATTGCCTTCCTGGCATAGTAGGTAGTGTACAATATAAATAATTGCTTATGCGTATTTTTAGTAATTATATCAGATACTCCCAACAAAAGGACCACTGGGTCCAAGCCGATGGAGAAGCCACCCACTGAGTTCATGACTCCTACCACAGCCGACCAAAACTGCTGCAACACAGGGCAAGACCAGACAACGTGTATAAAGGTGCCCACCCCCATAGTACACTTCGGGCATCTATCTGATCTGGATGGATATAGGTTTGCTAAGCTTTGGGGGGTGTAGTACGCTCTATGTAGAAATTTCAGCTGTATATATCTGTCCCTGGCCGATATCATCAGGGGAATATACTGCTGGATCCCTTCTGCCCAGCCCTCCTCTGCTAGGTTGGGGAGGTAGGTTTCCACTTATTGAACAAAATAGTTCCCCGTCCCAAATCCTGAGAGGTAATTCTAAGGTACAGGGAAGAGAGCACCCGGTCCACCTCCCTGGATATGAGGTATCCCTCCACTCAATTAGACTCCAGAGTTATTCCCTCTGGGAATTGCGCCCTAACTGCATGTCGCAACTACAGAAACCTAAAGAGCATCTTTGTGGGTAGATTAAATTTGTCTCTGAGTTAATCAAATGTGAGGCGGGTACCCTCAGGCATCATGTGCTTTAGTATTTTGATCTTGTACCTAGCCCAAAGGGCAGGGTGGGGGACAGTAAGGAAGTGTCTGAGTCTAGGGTTCCCCACAGGGGGGTATATGGTGACCAAGTCCAGGGCTTGTTTATTTTCGCAGACATTTGTTCCCAAACCTTGAATATTGTTTCGCATGTGGACGGGCATGTACGGGTGGGAGCTGATCCCCCGGAACACTAGGTTATTCAACGCCGAATAGGAGCTGAGGACTGCCGCCTCAAGATTCACCGCCGGATTAGACTGGTTTTGTGTGAACCCCCATCTCACCGTGACCAGCACTGCCGCCCAATAGTATTTACGGAAGTTAGGCAGCGCTAAGCCACCCAGGGAGAGGGGCTGTTGGAGGGTATCTTTAGCAACTCTGGGAAGGTAGCCCGCCCATATGAAGGAGTTAATCGTCTGCTCTAGTTTCATGAAAAAGGAAGAGGGAATAGGGATTGGGGTATTACGAAATGCATACAGGAGTTTAGGGAGAAATGTCATTTTGAGTAGGTTAATTCTACCCACCGGGGTGAGGGGCAGAGATCTCCAGGCCTGGCACTTGCTAATAAGTTGGTTCAACATTGGGTACACATTGTCTCTTAGGTAATGCGTTAGATCCCTTTGTATTTCTAAGCCAAGGTAATTGAATTTGTCCAGCAGGTGTAGTGGGATATTTGTCCCAAGAGTGGGGGGTGATTGCGACAGGAGGAAGAGTAGTGATTTGGTCCAGTTGAATTTTATCCCTGAAAAGGACCATAGTGGTCAACAGTTCTCAGGGCCTCCTTAAGTGAGGAGGAGGTGTCTGCGAGGTAGAGAGCTGCGTCGTCCATATATAGAGAGATTTTCTCCACCAGCGGGCCAATCTGTATCTCCCTAATATCCTCCGAGGATCTAATTAGGATGGCTAGGGGCTCCACCACCAGGGCAAATAGCCCCGGTGATAGAGGGCATGCCTGTCTTGTACCTCTAGAAAAGCGAAAGGGAGATGAGAGCGATCCATTGGTTCTGACTCTGGCAGTGGGACTGGCATAGATTTGCTGTATCCACGAAATATACTTGGGGCCAAATCCAAATCTCTGAAGGATCTGCCAAAGGAAGTCCCACTCCACCGAGTCAAAAGCTTTCTCGGCGCCTAACAAAGCGTCAACATCGAGATCTACGCTCCCGGAGGAGTGGTAGATGTTCGTAAAGAATCGGCGCAGATTAATGTCGGTGCCCTTCCCCGGCATAAAACCCGTTTGATCTCCATGTATCAGAAAAAGTGTAACCGAGTTAAGCCTGTTGGCTAACACCTTTGTCAGGACTTTAGCGTCTACATTCAATAAAGAGATCGGTTGGTAAGACGCACATTATTTGGGGTTCTTGCCGGGTTTGGGCACCACCACAATCATCGCCTCCGACATGGAGGGCGACAGAGAGCCCTCCTCCAACATTCTTAGCAGCAACTCATGCACACTAGGGGCCACAGTTTCAAGGTCGGTCTTATATAATTCCACTGGCATCCCGTCTGGGCCTGGGTTTTTACCCAGCTGGAGTGAGGCAATGGCAGTGCGTACCTCCTTTAGCATAATGGGGGCGTCCAACCTGGCACGAGCCGAGGCCGAGAGCTGCTGGAACTCAATATGATCATGGAAAGTGTTTGGTTCGGTTACAGTATAGTTGGCCCTAGAGGTATATAAGGATTTGTAGAATTGAGCAAATTACGCATTAATCGCCAGAGGGTCAGAGTGCAGCACCCCGTCCCTGTCCTGAATATTGGCTATATGGGAAGTAGCTGACCTCTTTTTCGCCAGACATGCCAGCAACTTACCTGATCTCTCCCCTTGTTCAAAAATCCTCTGGGATTGTGTTAGGAGGATCTACCTGGAGGAGGACGCCCTCAACACTGATATTTTCCTGTATAAAACCAGCATGCGACCATATAGTTCAGTGTTTTTATTGGAGACATATTGCAATTCAAGTGTCTGAGCTTCCCTTTCTGCCTCTAGCAGTGCCAAACCTGAGTCCTTGCGGACTTTGTTTATCCTTGAGTCCCCTAGTACAGGCCTTGAAGGTGTCCCAGGTTTGTTGAGGGGGTACTGACCCCTCCCTACTGTGCTCCCAGTATGCCTTAATTTCAGTGTCTATTACAGGGGATATTCGTTCGTCAGTGATCCAATAACCTGAGAGATGCCAGAGGGTGGTCCCGACTGGAGCGTTCAGCCTAATTTAGATCAACACAGGGGAGTGGTCCGAGATGCCCCTAGGGAGTATTGTTATTTCCTGTACCCTAGAAAGCAGTGACTCACTGGTGAGGATAAGGTCAATTCTGGAGAAGGAAGCATGGGTTGCAGAATGGCAAGTAAATTGGGACGCAGTGGGGAACCTCCATCTCCAGACATCCCTCACTTCATAGATCTCGGACCATCTCAACAGCGGAGAATCCGTGGCCAGGTCAGGGTTAGACTTATCCATGCTAGGATGTAGTATCATATTAAAATCCCCTGCCAACATGATCCCCGCCACCAGGTATTGGGCCAGGATGGGCACCAGTCTGTCCAATAAAGCCGTGGAGGCCGGGGGAGGAAGGTAGATACCCACCAGGGATAGTTCAAGCCCGTCAAATAGTGCATGCACCACCACGTATCTACCCTCCGGATCCCAGTGGAGATCTAGGAGGGTAAACCGTAAGGATTTATGAACCAGGATGCTGACCCCCCTGAAATAGGATGAAAATGTATTATGATAATAGGACCCAACCCAGGGCTTCCTGAGGGCCAGCACCCTGTTCCCAGTTAAGTGCGTCTCTTGCAGGATACATATCCGTGGTGAGTATCTTTTAATGTAGTTGAAGACCAGAGAACGTTTAAATTGGAGTTTAGACCCTTAACATTCCATGTCAGAACTGAAAGCGACTCCATCATGTGAGGCCCATCAGAACATACAATTCCCAAAGCATTAACCTTACATAATACCAGGCACAGCTAGTCACAGCAATACAGACTTTTACAGAGGAAGCACGTGTCTTTGCATACCTAGAAAGAACCTTGCCTCCATCTAGTGGAGGATATGGGTTAGTAATCTCCTTATACAAGTCATATGAGAAAATAAAACCTGAGGAAACCAACAAACAAATAAACCCCTCATTAGTAGAAATAGTTCAGTGCTTACCAGAGCTTGTGCCTCCACCTCCCCCTGAACTTCGGTGTGCTTTGTCCCCCGAACAGGGTATGGCAGCCGCCATTTAGGGGTGTGAACCGCAGTTCACCAGAGTGTCACAGTCCTCATGTAGTAAGTCTCTGTAGATTTGAGACGGATCAACATTCCCTGCAGCTTAGTGTGTTTCCTGGGTATTCCAGGGGTATATACTTAAAAACGTGTTGCCAACTAATAAAAAGAAAAAAGAAAACCAGGGTCCCAACACCCCACCCGAACTAAAAACTTAGGGGTATGTCCACGGTCCCCCAACAGAATGTCTGCACAGGTCAGCCTACCAGAGAGCCGAGCGGGGAACACCGGGATAGTGCCCCATAGTCATTGGAAAGAAAGGGAGCAGATTAGTACATACCGGAGAGCAGCAGGTAAGGCTCCTACATCCCCCAACTCAGATCCCAGCTCCCAGGCAGAATGCAGTTGGCAAAGGGACTCCACTGTGATGTTCAGCCCCTGGGAAGTGTTTCCAGCCACTACGCCGCCTCCTCCGGTTATGTAAAAAAGCGGACTGTCTCGCCATCTTGGACTCTGAGCCGCACGGCAAAAAGCATGCTGTATTTAATTTTCTTGTTTCTCAGATTGAGCTTCACCTTATCGAAGGATCTATGAAGCTTTTGAGTTTCAATGGAGTCATTTGGGAATATCATTAATCTTGTGCCCTCATGGCGCAAGACATTCACCTTCCTAGCCTCACGGAGGACAAGATCCCAATCTCTGTAGTTGAGTAGTCGGAAGATTAATGTTCGTGGAGGAGCTCATGGGATGCCCTGGGTAACAGGCATTCTATGTGCCCTCTCCACTACGAATAGGTCTGAGAACCGAGCCTGTGGCAGGAGGGACCGCAGCAGATGTTCAGCCACTGGATCGTTCCCCTCAGCGCCCTCCTGGAGGCCCACCACCTGAAGGCTGCTTCTTCTGCTCCGGTTCTCAGCGTGCTCAGCACGGCTCTCCAGTTGCTTCACCCTGGTGGGGAGCACATGTATAGCATGATGTTCCCGCAGTCCGTCCTCCGTGTCTCCCACCTGGTGCTCCGCTTCAGCGAGCCTGCCCCTAAATGCATCCATATTCCTTCGGACGAGACCGATGTCCAGCTGCACCAATTCACTTTTCCCTGTCAGGGTGGTTTGGCAAGTATTGATGGCCTGCATCGAATTTAGACTGCTTGGCCAGTCCTAGGTCCGCGTCCTCTGTGAGGCCATGCTGGTCGCAGCGGCGGGAGGCCTCCCCGCGCCGGCTGATGCTAGAGGAATTACAGGTGTATTAGCATGTGAGGCGGGGGTTTTTTAGTATCCTTTGCCCTTGCTCTTGGTCATGCTGTTCACGGGGGCAATCCCCACCACAGAAGCTGGTTAGGGGGTCAGCAGCTGCGGGGAAACGGGTCAGAAGCAGAGAGACATGCGGGAGCTCCCTCACTACACGTCCCCTCCGGTGGCCATCTTGGACATGCGCCCCACAGGAGACTCGCCTTACTGAAACAACTGCTCCACTGTTGAGATGCAGAGACTTCTGCACACAGTATCATTCTATTCACACCTCTTATTCCAGGGGGGTGAGTATACTGATAAAAACTGGGGTGATGTTCTCCTGTAAACAAATTTGGGTTGAGGAACTGGGTCGTTAATTTTTTTTATATTGAACAATAGAAAATAGAACACTCATACTGGCTAATCCGTATATCCCTCCACCCTTTAAAATAGACATTTTGCATAAATTGATGGAGTTTTTATTGGATAAAACGAATATACCCATTATTATAGTCAGAGATTTTAACACAGTTATTGATAACAAAATGGATAGATTTCCATCGAAGGCACAAACGGGCCATATCCAATAATCAGTTGGCCCTATTTTTAGGGGAGACTGGGCTGATAGATATTTGGAGAACAAAAAAATCCAGAAAGTCAGCAATATTCATGTTACTCTAAAACACACTCCACACTCTCCAGGATAGAGCTGGTGTTGGGAAATGAGGGAGACCTACAGTTAATAAGAAATGTAAGTTATATGCCAGGAGGTCTTTCGGATCATACACCGGTAACACTCTTAGTGGAACTAAGTGATAACTATCGCCCTGGACTATGGAAAATAAGCCCCTTCTGGATAGAACTGATGGGAGAACCATATGAGGGGTTGATATCCTTAAAAGAGTTTATGGAGCTAAATAGGGATACAGCATCGGTTGGAGTGGTGTGGGATACCCTTTAGGCCTTTTTCCGAGGAACGATGATACAAGTGTCAAAAATTAAAAAACGGACCAAAGATTGGGAGAGGACCATGGGGGAGAAGGTAGCAACAGTGGAAAAACAATATGTAGATGATCCAACACCTGATAAGCTTAGAGACTGGTTAGAGAAGCAACAGAAATACCAATTATTGATGTTAAAAAAAGCGGAGAACAAGCCCCTCTTTCAAAATCAGAAAATATATGGGGAGGGATAAAATGTGGGTTGTATGCTGGCCCTCCTGGTGAAGGCAAACTCTTCTTCCTCTGTAATTCCAGCGATTAGAACAAAAGAGGGCAGAATCTCCTCACACACACCAGAGATAGTATATACGTTCAAAGAGTACTACGAGGATCTGTATAAATCACAACAGGAAGAAATGAAGGCTTTTTTTGAGGGACTGGAGGTGCAGGCTCTCTCGGTGGAACATTGACAGGAACTTGAATGCCCTATCAGATTAGAAGAACTACAACAAGCCACAGCCGCCATGGCAGGTCAGAAATCCCCAGGGCCAAATGGCCTGCCAGCAGAAACATACAAGCGATACAGGAGTTTATTACTACCGGAGTTGCTAAAAGTTCTGAATTGGGTGGCAGTGGAGGGGGAACTCCCATTCTCCATGAATGAATCTACCATTATTGTTATACCCAAGGAAGGAAGAGACTCACTCAGTACAGCATCATATAGACCCATCTCGTTCTCATGTACTGACGTAAAAATTTTAGCAAAAGTTTTGGCAATAAGACTTAATAAAATCATTTATAAATATATACACCCGTATCAATCTGGGTTTATATTGGGGAGGTCTACTAGTTTAAATATCAGATGAGTGTTCTTAAATTTACAGCTGCCAATAGATGAGGAGGACCCAAGGGCAATTTTATCCTTGGACGCAATCAAGGCTTTTGACAGCCTTGAATGGCAATGGCAATATTTGTGGTGGGTCCTGGAAGAATTCCGGTTTGGTCAAGGACTTATTAACTGGATTAAAATATTATATAAAGCCCCAGAAGCAAAGGTAAATAACGAACACTCAGACAAATTTTAATTGCGAAGGGGGACGAGGCACGGGTGCCCCTTGTCGCCCCTGTTCTTCATCCTCGCAATGGAACCATTGGCGACATTTATCAGAGCCACCCCAGAAATAAGATGATTCAAAAAAAAAAAAGTGGAGAAGAAAAAATTGCATTATACGCAGACAATGTGTTGGTGTTTCTAGGAGATACCCAAGCATCTTTGATAAAGACAATGAAAATAATAAAAATTTTGGACAGGTTTCAGGACATAAATTGGGAAAAATCAGCACTTCTACCCATAGACCCCCTCGATGGTCCTTTACCTAATGAAATTTTAAAGATTGAAGTAGTGAACAAGATGAAATACCTAGGAATAAATATAACGAAGGACCCCAAAAAATATATTGAACACAACCTAACCCCGCTCCTAGATAAATTTAAACGAAAAAGTAAAATTTCAAGCCGGCTCCCTTTATCGGCAGCTGGCCAATGTGATTTTATTAAAATCATATGGATGCCGCAGCTCCTGTACGCACTCCATAACCCCCCCATTTGGATATATCAGAAGTGGTTTAAAAAAATAGAGGCTGTATTTAGAGAACTAATATGGAAAGGAAAATTGGAATGAATAAGCTTACGTACATTACAATTGCAAAAAAACAAAGGAGGTATGGCAGTCCCACACCCTCAAAGTTACTTTTTAGCAGCTCAGTTGCAGCACATACGAGGGAGCAATGTAGAAGAGGGAGCCGAGAGGTGGGGTACGACATTACAGTATACCCCCCATGATTCTATAGTGGAAGCTTTGGAGGCAGGCTCCTTCTTCCTCAAATCCCCCACGCTAGAGTTAATGGTAAGAATATGGGCCACAGTAAAAACTCTGTTGAGATATGAGGGATATACAGATTACACCCCTCTATGGAAAATGGGAGCCTGGAGGAGCTCCAGAAGATGGGTAGAATTGAAGAATTGGAGAGATGTGGAATAAAACGTTTAGGCCAGATATATGGGGAGGGAATTCTGAAGTCATTTCAAGAACGTAGGGAACAATACACTGTACCAAACAGTTTTTTTTACCAGTACCTACGAATCAGGCATGCTCTAGAAAAACTATTTAGAGAAAGGACATTAGAATGGAATAAGATACCGTTGCTTCAAAAAGTCATTAATACAAGAGCTCTCAAGGGTTTGATTTCATGGATATACCCCTATATACATGAAAGAATTGTGGAAGGGACAGGAGCTCAACCGGGTAGGAGCAGGTGGGAACAAGATGTAGGGCTATAGCCAAGGAACAGTGGAGTCGGATATTGGAGCGAAGTCCACTAGTGTCACTTTCCCCCTCACAGAGAATGTCACACTTGTTTCTATTAAACAGAGTATATTACACTCCCAAAAGGTTTTTTTTTGTTTGGGACGAGGCCAGATGCTGGTTGTCCCAGATGTAAGGGAGCGGAGGGAGACCTTATCCACATGGTGTGGAAATGCCCGAAATTGTGGAGATAATGGAGAGAAGTCCTTGAAATAATAAACCGAGTGTTTGGAATGTGTCTTAATGCAGAAGCTGTGCTGTGTGTTCTGGGCTACGTAGAGAGGAGAAGCAGCCCTGGACACGTCCAAATTGCAGTAATCAGATCCTTATTCCAAGCAAGTGGTATACCATACAGTCTGTAGGATAAAATGTGGTGGCGACCTCATCCCAAGGATAATAGTACACAAGTAGATTCCCCCCAAAAAAAGGGACTTTGAATAGGTAAACCAACCACATGCATCTATATAAAAAACATGCTTTTATTTTAATGTACAAAATAAATTTAAAAAAATCATCTGATAAGTCAAAGAAAGAGTCAAAGTCACATATACATGAAAAAAGTCACAATTTCATTGCACCAGTGTTGCCTTGGTGGAATGTTGCTCTGAAGAGCATGACTGATGAGTCCGTTGTCCGCGATGGAGTACGGTTACCCAACATATATGTTTCGGAGCATTTACAAGCCCTTCATCAGGGGTAGCTGTACAACGAGTTGTGGCAAACGGATGTGTATTTACAGATAAAATTCTTCTCTGGGTAGAAATGATAGCAAACACACCCCACTTTTGTGGGGGGGAGATGAACTTTATGGTGTTTCTGCTGGGTGGACAGATCAATCTGTGTTCATTAAGGAATCTTTCTTAGATAAGGTGTTCGAGAGGGAGAATAGGATCAAGTGAAGGGAGACATACAGCTATGTTCCTCATATAAGAACGACTGAAGGGATCTGCCCGCGGTCCCATATAAGTGTCTCTCTCTACCAGCCCCCCGAATCTTGGCTGCTGTCCGCCACGTCATATCTGTCCACCGCCCGGATAGTGTCTCCTCTTATATGAGGAACGTAGCTGTATGTCTCCCTTCACTTGATCCTATTCTCCCTCTCGAACACATTATCTAAGAAAGATTCCTTAATGAACACAGATTGATCTGTCCACCCAGCAGCAACACCATAAAGTTCATATCCCCCCACAAATGTGGGGTGTGTTTGCCATCATTTCTACCCAGAGAAGAATTTTACCTGTAAATACACATCCGTTTGCCACAACTTGTTGTACAGCTACCCCGATGAAGGGCTTGTAAATGCTCCGAAACATATATGTTGTGTAACCGCACTCTATCGCGGACAACGGACTCATCAGTCATGCTCTTCAGAGCAACATTCCACCAAGGCAACACTGGTGCAATGAAATTGTGACTTTTTTCATGTATATGTGACTTTGACTCTTTCTTTGACTTATCAGATGTTTTTTTTTTTGTTTACTTTGTACATTAAAATAAAAGCATGTTTTTTATGTAGATGCATGTGGTTGGTTTACCTATTCAAAATCCCTTTTTTTAGGGGGAATCTGCTTGTGTACTATTATTCCAAGCAAGGAAACAAATAGCACAGAGATGGCAATCAGAGCTACCTCCGACAAGCAAAGAATGGAAACAAGCTATGAATGCATCATATTTTAGATAATTTTTATGTTTATTTTTATTGTTCATCTTTTGATTATTAAAAACATTTTTTTTGTAATAATTATTTTTTAATAATTTTTGGCAATATTTTCTGAATTATTGTGAGTTATGAATCATTTGCTGTGAATTTTATAAACTATTAAAATGGTTATATTTTGTGACTATGTGAAGCTCCTATTGCTCCTCCCAGCTGGTAGCGGGAATGACGTATATTTTTGGGGTCTTTAATAATGATTTTAAAATAATTTTTTACATTTTCGAGGTATTGAATTGACTCCTATGAAGGTGCTCGGGCGGACAGGGATATTCTCCCGTTCCTTTTGAGCCCTTGTATATGGAATGAATAGATTGAGGAGCATTTTTGATTGATGGAATTGTCCATCTCTCATTGTGCTCATACATTGAGCGATGTGATCGCTGGGCGGCTTAGACAGATGGATCTGTTCCATCAGCGCTTTGTATGATTACACCAGGTGAACTGAGTGAGAGGCGGCTCCCTCGGTCTCTATGGTAGCCTTATAAACAGCTTT
>BLSH010183613.1:54079-67641 GCA_018402905.1 Glandirana rugosa
AGGAAACCACAGTTAGAAAAATACCTGAGACATAGTTAAGAGTCCTCCTCACAGGTAAAGGAAGGGTGGTATGAAAGGTCCAAAAAAGTATGAAATAATCAACGGGAGCAGATTACATGTGAGTAGAGAGAAACGAATAACAGAGGTTACACATCACGTTAGTCGCGACGTTCATTTGATTTTATTCTATAGGCTGACGATCGACTTGTAGTGTCCATTAGTTGGAGTATTCTGAGTTTTGTCTTCGTCGCGTCAGTATTTTCTCTTATTTCATTTCAGGTGTCATATTGTCCTACATAACTATCTTAAGGGGCCACGAGTCTACCAATTCTCTTATTTGTGTCACCGTGTATATTAACCATCTGAGCACCGGGGAATTCTATCAATACATCCTGTTATACTGTGGACTTTACTTTATTCTCTTTTATGACTGCGCTGCTTCTGTTTTGAGTCTTATGAGGTTGATTACCTGTGATGTTCAGCTAGCAGTCGGATATCTTATTTTAGTTTACTTGCAGCGCTGATTGCACTACACATTGGAGACAATAAGCAAAGAGAGATGAGTGTACATTAGACGAGGGCAACTAATAAAGTATGAAAAAACCTGGAAAGTATGGTGGGAAGGAAATGGACACTCCTCCTGAGAATTGATACAGAGTCCATAAAAAGATTGACACCAAAGGAGCAATCAGTAAAAGAGAAATAGGCAGGATGTGATGCACAATAACAGGAACACGGAGAAAGGGAATGAGTGAAGGATGAATAGTGAATGAATGGGAGTAACACAGAGGCAGTGAGGAATGAAAAATGAATACATACAAAAGGCAATGGAGGGAGGGATTAAGGCAATGAAACTTTGCAACCATAAAAAAAACTTGCACAGCACACAAACGGCCCAAGGCAACAAGGCAATTTTCTCTCCTATTTATAGGGTGGGGGGAGGGCGAGGAAGGGGAATACGGGACTGTATGTATGTATGTTCTTTTTATTGTAAATGAAAACAACTTAATAAAGATTATATAAGAAAAAAAAAGTGTCTCACACACAAATGGAACCTTCAATATCATGGGATCATACAGCTGTACCTCTAGTAATGTTGTGTACCTCATCTAATGCAAAAGGTGCAGGAAAGGATCTTAGGTTGGGGAAACAGGACACAAGTTGCAAACAAGGATGAATTTACACAGACATTCCATCAAGGAACATAAAGAAGACAGTTTCTGCACACCTGTTGGACATCACTTCTCACAACCGGACCACACTTTGAAGACCTCAATGTCCTAGTTCTTAAAGGGAATTTCAGAACTATCCAGGAAAGGAAAATGTTTGAACTAAGAATGGTACTTCTTTTTGACACAAAAAATAAGGGCCCAAATTTAGACATAGGTTTCCTTACCCATTACACTAAAATTTTATGACCCTCTCTATGACTGCACCCCCCCCCCCCCGTCTATAGCTCTCCCTCTGTCTTATCTCAGTGAGCCTGCTGCTAGCTTTGTTGCCATCACCATATACATTGGTTTGTGTGTGTTTGTTTTTCCATTTTTTTTCTTTCCCTCTGAGATTTTATTTTAACATTCTGCTAAAAATTTGGTGAATCAGTACTGCTTGGACCTTGAAGAAGGGGGACACACCCTGAAAGCTTGTCCTGAAAAACTGTATATTAGTGCAAATAAAAAAAGTATCATGAACAGCGCTCAATTTTCTCTGTCACAATTGCACTAATACGGCTACAATCACCTCAAGCAACGTGATATTGAAACCTTAGAAGGTGACCTCAACAAATTGGAGAGGTGGACAACTACATGGCAAATGAGCTTTAATTAAAATGCAAACCTTTATAAAGACATGTATCACACAGCTGCAAGATAAAAAGTGAGGATTCACCACTGATGTCAATATATACAAAACTATCTGCGCTTGTGCCCAACATGAATAAGGGAGTGTATCATTAACCCCATAAGTACTTTATGCGGAAAGTGTATGAACACACCAAAAATAGAATAGTGAGAAAAAATATAAATCAATCTCAAACAATATTTTGTGTCCAAAATATAACACCCAAACCAAAAATGGCAAAAATAACATATATATAGATATCAAGGGTAATGAATAGTCCCAAAGCTCAGTCCACTTTAATACGATGAGAAAAATAAAAAATAATGTCTTGGATAGTCCTCCACCACACCAATATTCCTGTGATAACAGTCCTCCACCAAACAGGATGTGCCCTAACCGAAGTCCCAGGACCCCCTATTACGGGGGTCTGGGAACGCTTGTGTGGATATCAGGCTCCCACTCAGCCTTTGGCAGCGGACGCCCTTAGCTCCAACCTCCGAACGTATCGTCCGTCCGTTTGTTAGGACAAAGATAAAAGGCCACAATAGTGTAATAAAGTTTAATAAGGGTCTTTTAATAAAAAATGATTGCACTTACAAAGGTCCACAGAGTGTATCGCAAGTAAGATCAATCTTTCAGCATGTAAATGTCGCAGTAAGATCAGAGACAACAATTCCATAATAGGGGGTCCTGTGACTTCGGTAAGGGCACATCCTGTTTGGTGGAGGACTGTTATCACAGCAATATTGGTGTGGTGGAGGACTATCCAAGACACTATTTACTTTATTTTTTCTCACCGTAGCAAAGTGGACTGAACTTTGGGACTATTCATTACCCTTGATATCTATATATATATATGTTATTTTTGCCATTTTTGATTTGGGTGTTATATTTTGGACACAAAATATTGTTTGAGATTGATTTATATTTTTTGTCACTATTCTATTTTTGGTGTGTTCGTACACTTTCCACATAAAGTACTTATGGGGTTAATGATACACTCCCTTATTCGTGTTGGACACAAGCGCAGATAGTTTTGTATAAAATGAGCTTTAATATTGATAAATTGAATGCAAAATACATGCTAGGGGGAGAAACCCTGGGGAAATCAAGGATGGAAAAAGGATCTGGGGGTCCTAGTTGATGACAGTATCAGCAATAGCGTGCACTGCCAAGCTTGCAGCAAGCAAGGCCAGCAGATTGTTAGCATGCATTAAAAGGGGGGTTTATTCAATAGATGACTCTACAATTCTATCACATCACATTACAAAACTCTGAGATGGCTACATCTTGACTATGCTGTTCAGTTATGGTCACCAGTCCTCAGGCAGGATGTGCTGGGACTGGATAGAGCAGGGTAACAAAGTTATAAATATATAATATGGGACCTTAGATATGAGGGATGGCTAAATACATTGAGCTTCTTTTCCCTAGAGTGGGGATGCTTAAGAGAGGTTATGATCACAATATACAAATATCTAAATGGTGATTCTAGCATAGGGAGAAAAATGTCCAGTCTTGAGTCACTCAAGAGGACACATGGCCACTCAATAAAGTTGAATGAGAAGCCGTTTAACTTTAAACAGCGTAATGGCTTCTTTACTGTTAGAAAGGTAAATATGTGGATCTCCTTTCCACAATCAGTGGTGTCAGCCCGAAGTGTAAAATATTAACAATAAAACTCTTAGATGGGCATCTTATCGTAACCAATATATAGGGATATGGGAAGTGCTAGAGACATAAATGCATACACACACCCACACAGGTTGAACTGGATAGACTGATGTCTTTGTTCAACCTCACCAGCTGTGTAAAAGCAAACAAGCAAAATTACTTTAGAATTTAAAAATGCTCATTTGAAATTCTACTAGTGTATATCCTGCTTAAGCCAGGAGAACATTTTTATGCATTATCCCTTAGGTAGCCCGAAGATGATTTGAGTAGAAGGAAAGAAAATTGCTTGGTTCTCCAACCCATCAACACAGCCAGTGTTGATTTAGGAATGCCTCCCAAAGCACCATTGTGTTCTGCTGGTGGAGGGGGGGCGCAGTGCAGGGAGCCATCTTGACCGACAGAACCCAATAATTACTTCTAGTGGCTATAATCACATGTAAAAAAAAAAGTCTATCAATGGACCAGAAGAGAAGTCCCCTGTTGTGTTTCCAAGACAGGAAGTGAGATTAATTCTCCTCAAGTAGCATAAAATAACATGCTAGTGGTTTTATCGTCTAAAACTTAAAAAAAATAACTATTTTCAGTTTACATATACTTCAACCACCTCAACTCACTCTATTATTGCCTTGCCCATTGTCTCCAGTACATTTTTCCCGAAACTGCAACATTGTCTGTAGTATCAGCTCATACTGCTAATCTGAAACATCCATTTTGGCTGTATGTAGGCAACTAAGTGTAAATAAGTAGCCTTGTTGAATTAAAGTATAACTAAAGGCAAAACTATTTTTTTTTTTTTTTTAGTTTTGGATAGTGGAGAGGGATTTAAATGCTTGTCAGGTCTTAGTGCTGTCTGTGCCCCCATTAGGGTGATTCACTCTCTCTATTTGTCCTGTTTACTATTATCGTGAAAGTAAGACAAAAATCCCAAATTTTGGGTTGTCCTTAGAATAGTGATAAAGGGGAAATCTTCCAATGGGGACACTAGGTCTGGTGACTTGGGGGGTCCCCAAGGAATTCCCTTAATTTTCAGGGATTTCCTCTCACTTCCTGTTTGGCTATGGGACAGGAAGTGAAGCAAAATCTCTGCAATGGGACACAGATGGCAAAAAAAATCTGACAGGGGTTAAACCCCCCCCACACACACACACCCCAACACACACTCTATCTAAAAGGATACTTTAAGGTTCTGCCTCTAAATTATTTTGATTTGACTGTACTTATCACAAGGCCATTGCACAAGGGCTTGATTAATAATACCTTCGGCATGTCCTACTTGACACATGAAATAGGAAAGCGTTTACTATTATTGTTCTAGCTTTAATGGACACTATTGCTACTGTTGCTCATTGAGATAAATGGAAATCACTGTGTAATCAGCAGTGGATATTAAAAAAAGTTACATCTTTTTTTTCTTAGTACACTCAATAGCCCACATTGCTAAAAAGTTGATGAAAAGTTTGAGCATATTTAATTTTTTAATTTGACTTTCTCCATACATTCTTTTCCAAACAGGCTTTAAAATATGAATGTTATCTGGATAGTCCGCTTGTCAGATTCCTCTTGAAAAGAGCTATATGTGACCTACGTATAACGCACTACTTTTTCTGGTAAGGAAATCAAAGAAAAATAACTTTTTTAAGCTTTCATTAAGGGACATGGGGAGGGGATGAGAAGTAATTCTGCAACCCAGGGTTTGTTTGCTGCCTTTAGGAGATTAGACACTGGAAAACAAAGATGTAACACAGTTTAGCATAACCGCTCCGACCCCCACCATGCTCCAGTTTTTTACTAGTGTTCTAGAATGGACTTCTTTCTCTCATTTTAATACCTTTATTAAGATTTTTTTCTTATTCTGTCAAGCTTCTACAGTTGCTGCAGAGCCAGAAGGGCCCATTTTTGCATCTCTCCTGATTGGCTGTTCTCCAGCATCTCAATTGAGGATGTACATAGACTGCGTCATGACAGTTAAGTGGGGCTGACCTATAATGTCACCTGTGGGAAATAGACTCTGCTTAGGCGCTCTTATAAACACTCTGGGGTTGATTTACTAAAATTGGAGAGTGCAGAATCTGATGTAGCTGTGCATGGTAGCCAATCAGCTTCTAACTTCAGCTTGTTCACTTAAAGTGTATGTAAACTTGATTCATGGAATTTGACCTGTGCATATATATCTGTCATATATCTGTATCTCTCTCCAAAGCCCTATGTCCCGTGTCTTTCTGCTGCTCCTTTCCTCTGTTATCAGCATGATAACTTCTGACAAGCTCTCTGACACGGGAGATAAAAGCAGCTGAAAATTTGTGTCATGGTGGGTGCTATAAAATGATTAGCAGAGAGCTGAGCTATTCACAGCACAGCTCTGCATGATTCTTCCTCTGCGGAGGGGGGTGTGTGCCTTTCCTCCAACCAGCTATCACACAGTGTATGCCAAGACTCCCCTCCCATTGCTGAAAGAGGAAGTAAACATTCTAACAGAATGTTCACATTCTAAAGAATATAGAAAGCTGAAAACAGCAGATATGCATGTAAAACTTATGTAGGGAGATTTGTTCCATCTCTGTGTATCGTCTGAGGCTATTCACTTCACTTGGTATAGGAGAGGGTTTACATCCACTTTAAGCTTTGACAAAAAACCTGGAAGCTGGTTTCTATGCAGAACTGCACCAGATTTTACACTCCGGGGCCAGCGTTTTTTTTTTTTTCTCAATTGATCTAAAACGTCCAAAAACGTTGGGGATCGACATTTAGCCCCGTTTTTGAACATTTTTGAGCATTTGAACATTTTTACAGCTGAGAAACATCTCTCAGAACCCTCCGGTCTTGGGGTTTTTTTACAGCTCAAATAATAATTAAATCAACCCCTTTGTGTAATTGAGTGAGCCACAGAACATTTTACAGGTCCAGTGCTGCGATGCACCCATCTGATGGAACTCTTTTGACAAACCATTACGCAGTATGCCCATTGTGAAGGAGCAAAGACTTTCTGGGTGGGGCATGTTCCCATAGATTTTGCCTGGCACTCTCCAGCTTCTCTAGCTTGTGGCTTCACAGAGCATCTTCCAGACCACTACTACAGTAAATAGGGGCTTTGCCCTTTTGTTAAAGGAGTTGTAAAGTCTCCAGGTTTTTAACCTTAATGCATTCTACGACGAGAACAAGCCTAGCAGCTCCAGCCATGGTTTCGGGTCCTCATTGGCTAGTTTGATAGCAGCAGGGGCCATTGGCAAATCCAGTGACACGGGAGCCAGGGTTGGGGCCGAGTCCTGCTGTCTGTGTCAATGGACGTAGCAGCAGGACTTGGGAGTGCGCCCGCAGGAGTGCCCCCATGGAGCACCAACGAGGGACCCCAGAAGAGGAGGTTTGGGGCCGCTCTGTGCAAAACCCTTGCACAGACAAGGTAAGTATAGACATGTTTGTTTTAAAAATGAACCTTTACAATCACTTTTTGAGAGCCTGATGAAGTGCTTACTACTGTGCTGAGGTTTGTCCTCACAAGTGTTAACACTGGAGTTCCCGCCAAAAATTTTGGTCATGGGTCAGAGGCTTAAGGGGGAGCTGTGTTATTTTTTATATTTGTTGATATAGGCTCTGCTGATTCTGTTCTGGCCTCTTTCTTGTTGCCACACTGCACGAGTACAGCACTTCGTAAGACACACACTCAGCCTTCACGTCATCTCCTTAGCCACACCATCACCAAGATCTTAAAGGATGTTCAACCATGGACACTTTGCTACCTCACAGTGACAAGGCCATAGATGTGATTTAACCCTTGCGGCTACAGCAGTAATTTGTAAGTACCTATTGCTTTCTTTAGCCGTAATCATAAGCACAAGAGCAGTGGTCCTCTAGGCTTTGCCAGCCTGAAATCTACTAACCGCTCTGGGATTGGCATGCGATGTCTCTCCTAAGGGACCTGACACTGATAGCCTGGATCACTTTCTCCTGCTTGACTCTTCATTAACTCCTTCAGGCATGGCACCCTCCTCTGTCTTGTCCAGGGAGATTATCTGCAACTATCTCTGAGTTTATTGGGTACATTTCAGCCATGATTGCTGGCTCCACACAGTCAATTGAGCCATTTTCTCATTGGACTTGATGGAGATTAATATCACTATCTTCATGTAGTCCAGTCAAAGAACGCCTTACATTCATTGAGAAAAACACAGTATATTCTGTGATTTGTACCCCTGCTGAGTAGGTGGCCCCCTGTAGTTACTATGCAGCAGGGCATTTGCTTGGCATGGGACCTTGTAGTATAGGAGGCTTCTACAGTGATTTCCAGTTACCATATGGATCCCATAAACAAGCATGCTTAAATTTGTCCAAGGTGGACCACTGCCTGCCTTCCCCTCATCCTTACCTTTCCCCTTTCTTCTGTTTCCTTTTATTATCCTTTTAAACTCCTGTGATCGTATTGATCATGTAGAACATAGGGTCGCATGGGACGAGGACAAATCTGAATTGTATAGACTTATATGGATGGCTTGGTTCTACTCTACTTCTACACCACTGTGAGACCTCGTCAACTCCGATGACCCCCATAGGTGTCTTGCCCCTCCATACCCCCCTCCCTTTGTTTTTTTCTTTCATTTTATCTCTCTCTCTTGATTTCTTCTTCTTGATTCCCTTTTCTTGCTTCTTTTTCTCCTTATTTCTTCTGTACTATCCACTATCAATAGATGCCTGATGTAAGGCCATCTCTGAAAGGCATGGGTGACACCTGTATTTACACTCAAGTTTTTATCAATGTTCTTATATGAACAGCACACCTCTGGATAGCTACGCTTCAAGCCATTCACTGGCTCCGGTACAGAACTAGTTGGCTTTGAATATACCCTTGAATATGCAGATAATTATGTCTGTGCTTGTTATGTTGGCATCGTTTTCCATTATGTGTTTCATGTTGTGCTTTATATTTCATGTTAATATAATGTATATAGTACGATATGCTTCCTTGGATATAATTCACATTGGCCTCAAATGTCTGTAATTCATGCAACCTCCAAATAAATATATTTAAGCATATACTGTAGTGGGCTTATGTAGTTAAGTAAAGAGGGACTCTAGTCTAGTAGTAGATAAGCAAAGTAAATGTTACAATTTAAAGGTTACCATGTAACAATAATAAGCAAAATGTATCCTATTACACAGTTCAAAACACTATCATACGTAAGGCTAAGTTCACACTCTTGCGGGTTTGCAGCCCATGTTTGCGCGGACACGGCAGCCCATTTATTTGAATAGGCTGCTGTGCCTGCATTTCATGAAGAAAAAAAGATTCCTGCAACATTTTAAAAATGCAGCAGACAGGAAATTGCATGGTGCTTTTGCATCATGTGATTTCCCTACAGTTCCCACACCCCAAACTTTGCAGCGTTATGCGTTTGCCCCATGAATTTCCTGAACGATTATTTATATTAAGTCATTTTTACCAGTCTAATTTGTTTAAACACAAATCGATTAATATGAATACAGACTAAATATGGAATTAAATTAATATTTATTCGCTAGACATGTATTCACAATAAATAGTTAGATTTGTGGATAGACATAGACTACAATTTTACATAAAAATAACAAAATAGTATACAACACCCACTAATGTATATTGCTACGTATATGAATAAAACAACAGGATTAACTTCTTCCCCTGGACATAATAACCATATATACAGTATCTCACAAAAATGAGTACACCCCTCCCATTTTTGTAAATATTTTATTATATCTTTTCATGTGACATCACTGAAGAAATGACACTTTGCTACAATGTAAAGTGGATAGTGTACCACTTGTATAACAGTGTACATTTGCTGTCCCCTCAAAATAACTCAACACAAAGCCATTAATGTCTAAACCGCTGGCAACAAAAGTGAGTACACCCCTAAGTGAAAATGTCCAAATTGGTCCCAATTAGCCATTTTCCCTCCCCGGTGTCATGTGACTCTTTAGTGTTACAAGGTCTCAGGTGAGAATGGGGAGTGGGTGTCGTAAATTTGGTCGCTCTGACTTTCTCATACTGGTCACTGTTAAACATGGGGCCTCATAGCAAAGAACTCTCTGAGGATCTGAAAAAAAGAATTGTTGCTCTACATAAAGATAGCCGAGGCTATAAGAAGATTGCCAAGAGCCCGAAACTGAGCTTCAGCACGGTGGCCAAGACCATACAGCAGTTTAACAGGACAGGCTCCACTCAGAACAGGCCTCGCCATGATCGACCAAAGTTGAGGGCATGTGCTCAGCATCATATCCAGAGGCTGTCTTTGGGAAATAGACATATGAGTGCTGCCAGCATTGCTGCAGAGATTGTCAGCCTGTCTGTACTTAAACCATATGCCGCACACTGCATCACATTGCATCGTCTCTTTGTCTCTGGTACCCATACAGTCTTAAACATCCATGTTGAAATTAGGAAATATATCTATTTCATCACAAAAGTTTTGACAAGATGCTTGAGGGTGCCATTAAGAATTAATTTTTAGCATTTTTAAAGCGTTTGCCGATGCGTTTAAAGCATTTTTAAAGAGCAGCACATTTTGACTTCAGGTGGCCGCAGGAGGAACCACCCGTAATATTGTGAACCTAGCCTAAAACTGGGTCAAATAAATTAAAAACATTGTAAATAAAATGTATGTTCTCAGAGGTGTATATATGATCTAACTAATAGATGGAGTGATTTTCTTTCCTGCAACCAACAGTCAGTGTTGATGGGGGAATTTCTCCCATGGAGTTATTGTGTTTTTCCGGCACTGGGGGCGTCCTGGCCGGGAGAACACAGTGATTATAGCTGCTGGCAATATTTGCATAAAAAGTCCAACAGGCTGATTGTACCCAAATTGATCGATCAACTTGGGTACAATCATCTTGCCCATACATGGTTTCAATCTTGGCCTGTTCAGTAGGGACTGGACGAGAATCAAACCATGTATGGGCATCCAGAGATTGACGAAGGGGACGTACTTCTGCTCCAAAAAGCATATCCCAGCATTCTTTGCGCGCCCATACAGCTGGAGAAGCCCAGATCGGTGTTTATGTGGAGAGGTTCTCAATCACGCCGGCTCTATCAGCGTCCACTGACTCAGTCTGCCCCTATTAGAGGAGCTGTTGCTCGTGTCTGCTACCATCACCTGAGGTCAGACTTGCGTTAATACAGTGATATGCTTGGATTTTCTCCCTATTTGTAAGTGCAATACTTTTGCTTTTATTAATGAATATAACTTTTCTACACTAAGTCCATCTGCTACCCCTCTCTCCCCTCTTGTTTACTTTAAAAATCTATACCTGGAATTCAGCCGTAAGTCAAGACCTCCTGTCAGTAGCACTACTCGCTCGGTCTCATAGACCACGGTCTTTTCTGGCTCACTCAGCCTTGGTTACAGCACCCTGCTGTACATGCCTACTGCTTGCCCCCTGATAGGGTTTGTCCGGCACCCCTGGTTCTCCCACTTTTCTGGAACTCAGACTTCCTCCAGCCCCCCCTGGAATAGCTAGTCACCTTAGCTTTCCTAGTCACTCCTGAGCCGACACCGCTGTCTTCAAACCAAAACTCTCTTTCCAAATGGCAGCAACTGAACTGAATTTTTAGCAGACCTGGCTTATAATGAGTTTGTGCACTTGGAAAAACACACAACCTGTAGACACAAGATTGAAGGTTCTGTCCCACCCAAGACACTTTGGAACCTTCAAGCTCTAGGCCCCAATACAGAATTACCTAACCCAGAGAAAACTGCTCACATAACACATGCTGGAGCTTCTCAGACTGCAACTCTGAGAATTCTGTGTCATTTTTCCAACCATTACCTAAACTCACATGGTTGCAGGGCCTCCCACTGTCACACCCTATAAACCTATATTTATTATTCTAGGGCAGGAGTCTCCAAACTATGGCCCTCCAGTTGTTCAGGAACTACAACTCTCATCATGTCTAATCATGTCTGTGAATGTCAGAAATTTACAATGCCTCGTGGGACGTGTAGTTTAGCAACAGCTGGAAGGCCATAGTTTGGAGATCAATGCTCCAGTGTCTAGTTATTCAACATACGCCTTCTCAAATTTCATTTTGCCTGTGTTTTTCTTTTTTTTTTTTTAACATTCTCATCTAGGTCCTAATTTTAATTCATCCACCATGCAAAATAAAAGGAATTTATAAAACATTTTTAGGTAAAGTTGATCCAGGGTGTATCCGATTGCCTCTTGGGGGATCAGAAAGGAATTTTTTCCCCCGTTATAGCAAATTGGATCATGCTTTGCTGGGGTGGGGTTTTTTGCCTTCCTCTGCATCAACTGTGGGTGAAGGATTGTATATGGGATTATTTGGTTTTATATAATTTTTTTTTTTGGTTGAACTAGATGGATTTGTGTTTTTTTTCAACCTGACTAACTATGAAACTATGACTAACTTTTACATCATATTGGGGGTTCCATAAATTTTACTGTAGGAACAAAAGGGTGTGCATCTTGCATTTTCCACAACTAAAGCTTCCCTTTAGTCATCATGATAACCGTGTATCTTTTACTGCCCTTCTTTTACTTCTTTTACCTATGAAGCTGTGTACCAATAAGTTCTTGCTATTTTTGAGCCTTCTCCTCGCATGGGTTGCTTTGTAGCAATATTCTAAGATCTTTGTCCTCTAGTAATAACAGCCAGTATTTCCCATCAATGTTGAAAATGTGACCTAATTGCTTAGAGTAGGCTCCTGCCAACCTTATGATGATGTTCTCTTGTTTTCTCCTAATAAGGATGTCAATGTCCTCATTGTCGTTTTGCATTGTGCAATGTTCTGTATGTTTTTAGGCTTTCCACATCTCTCAAATCTCATACTGAAGATCTTTCTTTAAAGATCGCACAGTATAGAACACAGGCTTCATTAAATCATAATAAATGGGGCTACATGCAATCAATTTGGGGTGATTAGACACTGTTGAAAATCCTGCAGGGGCACCCCCATATATTAAATATAATTAAAGCATGCTGTCAGGGACCAGTGTGACCAGAAATGCGTGGACTGCAACGGACCGCACAAAAGGCAGGTGATGTGAATAATGTTTATTTAAAAGATAAGTAAATAACAAAGATAACACACCTCCAATGCAGTGAATAGTGTAACCCAACCAGAGAACAACCACCAGTGAACACAAGCCAAAGGCAGACTAAATACAATATTTACAGAGCATGGGCTATCAAAATCATAATCGTACCAGAGCCAGGGTCATACACGGGAGATCAAGCCGAAGGTAGCTGGAAACAAGGCAGGACAGGAAAAGGGAAACAGGAGATGGACTGGGCAGGTAAGAAGGGATCAGGTTGCAGGATCAGGGTCAGAGTCCAGGAACGGGAGACAGGAGTCGAGAGACAGGCTTCAGGAACACAGGATCGCAGATCAGGGGCACAAGAGAATATCAACGCATATTACAACAGCATTCCCCAAGTTTAAATACACTTCTTAAATCAGTCTCAGGTGATGCCTGATTGCAGGGGATGATGGGAGGTCCTTACTGCCGAAAGACACCCGCTGGTGGACACCGGAACTGCAGCCTATAGGTCTGGGAGAAAACAGTGCCACCAGCAGGTGAGAATGTTTCCTGACATGCGCTCTCAAAAAATGTGTGTACGTGTTACAAATATATTATCATTAGAGTTGAGCGAACACCTGGAAGTTCGGGTTCTGCTGGTCCGTCCGAACTTCGGGACAAAGTCCGGGTCCGGGTCCGGACGGAACCCGAACGATCGCACGGACAACGAACCCCATTGAAATCAATGGGGACCCGAACTTTTAGGCACAAAAATGGCTGTAGGAAAGTCCTGGAAAGCCCCAGAGGGCTGCAAAAGGAAGTAAAATGGGGGTAAGGGTAGGGCAAGTGCCCTACAAAAAAATGGGGACAGGGAAATAACTTTAAATATTTTTAAAAAAATAAAAACTTAAAAAATGCAAAAATGGAGGTGAATGTGGATCATCTTCAAACTGTGTCTGAAAAGTATTAATTAATGGTAGAAGCCATATAACTGTTCTAAAATCATCTTCAAACTAGGACAAGTGCCCTACAAAAAA
>BLSH010183613.1:95359-106078 GCA_018402905.1 Glandirana rugosa
AAACGCTGTAGATCGTCGGGGGACCCTACAGATGGTATGTTCTCAAGTTTCCCCCTTATGGGGCATCTGCGGACTCCTTGGAGAATATACCGTTTGTACTCCATGCCGTCGTGTTTTTATCCTAAAAACATGATTGGCATTTTAGGTAAAGAGGCACAACTAACTACCTGTGTCGCGGAGTTAGAACTGGTCACCCAATATAGTGGAGACGTCAACATCCTGATCCGTCTTGTTTTTTGAACCGATGCGGGGTACCCGACAGGAGTCAGGGATATATTGGGGGAGGGACGAGGTCCATCAGTCAAATCATCGTTCGTCATAATCTTCATAATTTTGAGGTTTTTTACTATTTCTTAAATCTCTTTTTTGTACCTTATCCAACCAACTGCCTGTAAAGTCCAGGGGATAGCTTACAATCTGGGAGTCTCTCCCTCTTTTTTGGATTTCTAAGGAGAAAATAGGATTTTTGTACTCACCGTAAAATCCATTTCTCCGTGTTCATTGACGGACACAGCACCCACCCCTCTATGGAGTTTTAATACTTCTAATACTGCTTGCTACTAAACTGACTACCTGGAGCAGGGAGGGGGTTATATAGGGACTGAGGACAGCCCATGGGGCGTAGCCAAGTTTTTTGTTCTGCCTAGTCCTACAACTGCAGAGGTGATATAACCCACTGGTCAAGATTGAGGCGCTGTGTCCATCAATCAACACGGAGAAATGGATTTTACGGTTAGTACAAAAATCCTATTTTTGTGCTGCCGTACCTCATGTTTGCCATATAAGAGGTTCCTCAGGCGTCTACGGGGTATTCCCCCTTTGAACTCTTGTATGGTAGACATCCCAGGGGGCTGCTAGATGTCGCAAAGGAGACATGGGAGGGAGAGGCCATCCTATATAGAAGCGTCATAGAGCACATCTCCTTGATGCAGGATTGAATCGCAGCGGTCCTGCCCGAAAGCATATGGAGCAAGCCCAGGAGGCCCAGAGAAGGGTTTACAATCGGGGTGTCAAAACCCAAACTTTCAACCCAGGGGACGGATTGCTGGTGCTAGTCCCCACAGTCGAAAGTAAATCCCTGGCAAAGTGGCAGGGTCCTTTTGAGATTAGGGACAGAGTAGGGTAAGTAAACTACAAAGTTTACCAGCCTGGGAAAAGGAAACCAGAGCAGATTTACCATGTTAATCTCCTAAAACCGTAGAAGGACAGGGAGACTTTATTGACAGTGCCCACGCCCCCAAAGGACAGGTTACCCCTAACCCTTGTCACTTGTCCTTGTCACTGATGCAACAAAATGACGTTAAGGAATTTGTCAGTAAAAATAGAGACTTTTTCTCTTTCCTACCAGGACTGACCACTGTGCTACAACATGACATAATGACGGAACCCAGGGTCTGTGTAAATGTAAAACCCTACTGATTACCTGAGGCTAGACGAGAGGTGGTGGTGAGAGAAATAAGAACCATGTTGGAGTTAGATGTGATAGAGGATTCCCACAGTGCCTGGTCAAGCCTTATGGTACTGGTCCCATAGCCCAATGGCACTATCTGGTTGTGTAACAATTTTAGGAAGCTGAATGAAGTGTCTAAGTTTGATGCATACCCGATGCTGCAGGTTGACGAACTTGTGGATAGGTTGATAGGGACTCGGTACATATCAACCCTAGACTTAACTAAGGACTAATGGCAGATCCCCCTAACGGAGTCAGCTAAGGAAAAAATGGCCTTCTGTACACCGATGTGTCCTTCCAATACAAACGAATGCCAATTGGTCTGCATGAGGCCCCCTGCTTCCTTTCAGAGGATGATGGACAAGACTTTGATGCTGCATCGGCCCTATGCAGTGGCCTATCTGGATGATGTCATCATCCACAGCCCAGATTGGGAATCACATCTGCCCCGGGTGCAGGCAGTAGTAGATTCACTGAGGCTAGTAGGTTTAACGGCCAACCCGAAGAAGTGTGCCATAGGTTTCAAGGAGGCCAAATACCTTGGGTATGTGATTGGACAAGGTCTGATTAAGCCCCAAACCAATAAGATTGAGGCCATTCAAAAGATGCCCCAACCGGTGAACAAGAAACAGGTTTGGGTCTTCCTGCTGATTACAGGGTATTAGTGGCGCTTCATCCCCGACTTGGCCACCATTGCCATCAGGAATGTTAAAGTGGAATTCCAGGGCTGAAAAGGCAGTCCAGAAATTGAAGCAAGCCCTTTGTGTTCAGCCGGTGCTCGTGACCCCAGACTTCACAAAGGAGTTTGTCCTTCAAACCGACGCCTCTGAGGTGGGACTAGGTGCTGTTCTGTCTCAATTCAGAGATGGCGAGAAGCACCTGGTTGTCTACTTAAGCAGGAAGCTTGATAGACATGAAAAAAATTATGCCATTGTGGAGGAGGAGTGACTGGCCATTAAGTGGGCCTTAGAGGCCCTAAAATACTACCGGCTGGGGAGGTCATTCAGGCTAGTCGCTGACCATGCCCCCCTTAAATGGATGTGCAACTTGGAGAAAAATAGCCGGGTGACTAGGTGGTTCCTGGCCCTACAGCTGTTTAAGTTCTCAGAGGAACACCGGGCTGGAAGGCTCCAAAATAACGCAGAAGATCTTTCCCAGGCCCACTGCATGGTTGGGACAGTTGCTCCGCCCCAGGTGCTTGAGCAGAGGGGGATGTGTGACGTTATGCGAGGCACCACAATGAACGTGCAATACTTGTCGCCTCGCATGCTATCACTTTGAGGCGACTAGTGGGAGTCCGACCCGGGTTTTGTCAGCCACCGTGGCAGAGCTGGTTCCTGCCTGGAGTTTCTGGTCCACTCAAACCCCTCTCCAGCTGCATTTAATGATCAGGAAGAGATCTCACTAGAGCTCGATCCTGGATCTCAGAGGGAGAAAGCTGACAGAACTCTGCGTGCTAAATTGGGCTCTAAAAACAAGGTTTGCAATGTGCATATGTTTTGTGGGTGTGGGGGACAGCCCCACACTGTATAGAGAGGAATCTCTTTGTTTAGTGTAGTGCCAGACGGCAAGGTTTTGTGTTCTGTATATGTTTTGATCTTGCAAACCTGTAAAAATAAACCTGGCAAGCTGCCAGACTTTAAAGAAACTGACATCCATGCTAAATCTTTTCCCCTGAAAAGTGATCCTCACGATCTAATCTCTTACAATATATACATTTGAACAGTACATCAGACTAATTTATATAACAAGTCCCTTTAACAAAGCTGCCACCAGGTATCTTCATATGAACAACGATGCCAAGCCAACTGCTATCTTCTCAGCAGTTCCACACCACAGTGATCAAATGTTCTCCTCCACCAGCAATATACATTCAGCCCACTCACTGGACTCATATGACTCCCATTACAGGTAGTCACAAGTGGCAGTGTAAAGATGCCGTTTCTGATGATCCTTTCAGTTGGTCATGGGGCCAGCACTATCAAACCCCAGGCTATAACTCTTACAAATGGTAAAAAGAGAGAAGGATGCCTCACATAGTGAAAAATGTAAGATTTTATTAGACACGCTAAAAAAGTTAAAAGAAAGGTGTGCCTCTAAGTGCAGTAATTCAAAGAAGCTTTAATGGTAAAAGGATAAAAAACTACTCACAAAGGTAGTATGCTGGTGCGCATTGCAGTGTTAGCCACTGCTGGCTATATACAAGTCCATGAGACGTGCTGCTGTGATGGGAGTGGGTCAGGTTGACGGCTGTGTGGTGTATGGGAAGGATGCGACGGTGGCTCCCGGCGTCTCCTTCTCCTTGCCACTGTCAGAGGTCCGTGTGGTCCGTGACGTCACTTCCGGTGGGCAGCTGGAAAGAGTGTAGAAAGGCGACGCGTTGCGAGGCTTCGCCCCTTCTTCAGGCCGTGTTGATTCCATCTTGGAACAGGGAAAATTTAAGGGCAAAGAGATGGGAGGAGTGTAATCTAAATGCAAACCTCCGGCTGTGTTTTTGCCCTATGTTAGCTGCAATACACTTGTGGTAGTGTTGAAGCGCATTTGGATAAAAAAATATACATTGGGGTAAAATCATTAGGCTAAAAATATAAAATTCCATTGAACTGTGTGAGTGGTATTTTGAAAATGATGGATCTGGAATATGAGTATGAAGCAGAGTGTGGATGGGTAATGGTGCCGGATGGGGGAGGAGGGGAAAAAAGAAGGTAAATGGAGGGGGGAGGGGGGGTATTTAAGGAATGTAGTACTGTAGATGACCACTGCTGGGGCCAAAGAGTGAAGTTACCTTGGGATGATCTTTCATCCCCGGGATTGATTTAATAAGTGGCTTATGCATATCATAAAATAAAAAAATGGAAAAAGGACTGGCATTAATTATAATATAGACCCTGGTAATTACGGGATCAATATGAGACCATTTGTTGTTTATTGTTTTTTATGCAATATTATGTTATTGCTCTGTTCATGACATTTGTTCCTGGTCACTCTCCCTGGTCTCTGGACCTCTGTGTTACTCCTCCAGTCACACAGACAGGTCCCTCCTAGAGTCTCACAGTTGCGCTGTAATTACATCGTTCTATTACGCTAAAAAAGTTGCACTTGCATTAGATGCGATTCAACAGAGCTGAAAATACTAGCAGGGATGCCAGTATGTGCTTCACCTGTGTTCCATAATGGCGTTGCCATTGTGGAACGCATACCGGCTTGCCTGCTAGTATTTTGAGCTCAAATTGCATCTAATGTAAGTGCAACTTTTTTAGCGTGTTAATAAAATCTTACATCATTATGGGGGGGCATCCTACTGTCTTTTTACCATCTGTGAGAGTTATAGCCTGGGGTTTGATAGTGCTGGCCCAATTACCAACAGAGGGGATCATCAGAAACTGAATCTTTACACCGCCATTTCTGACTACCTGTAATGGGAGTCATATGAGTCCGGGGAGTGGGCTGCACACATATTGTTGGTGGAGGAGAGCATTTGATCACTGTGGTGTGGAACTGTTGAGAAGATAGCAGTTGGCTTGGTATTGGTGTTCATCTGAAAATGCCTGGTGGCAGCTTATGGAATATTGCACTATATCCACTTTGTTATAGGCACTTATAATAAATTAGTCTGATGTACTGTTCAAATGTACATATGTACAGTATCTCACAAAAGTGAGACTGAAGCAGAGCAGAATCCCCTCCTGGGCTGCAGGGCAGTATTCCAATATGATAACAACCCCAAACACACCTCCAAGATGACCACCGCCTTGCCAAAGAAGCTGAGGGTAAAAGTGATAGACTGGCCAAGCATGTCTCCAGACCTAAACCCTATTGAGAAACTGTGTGGCATCTTCAAACGAAAGGTGGAGGAGCGCAAGGTCTCTAACATTAACCAGCTCTGTGATGTCGGCATGGAGGAGTGGAAGAGGACTCCAGTGGCAACCTGTGAAGCTCTGGTGAACTCCATGCCCAGGAGGGTTAAGGCAGTGCTGGAAAATAATGGTGGCCACACAAAATTTTGACACTTTGGGCCCAATTTAATAATTTACACTTAGGGGTGTACTCACTTTTGTTGCCAGTGGTAGACATTAATGGCTGTGTGTTGAGATAATTTGAGGGGGCAGCAAATTTACACTGTTATACAAGCTGTACACTCACTACTTTATATTTTAGTAAAAGTGTCACTTCTTCAGTGATGTCACATGAAACGATATAATAAAATATTTACAAAAATGTGAGGGGTGTACTCACTTTTGTGAGATACTGTATATACATTTTTGGTGTATATTAGCACCTGGTTAGAGGCACCCGGTGGTAGTTTAGAATCAGCACATAATTGCACTTTACTTAAAATTGTTGATGAATTGTTAAAGTGGAGTTCCACCCTGTTAAAAGTCAGCAGCTACCAAAAGGGTAGCTGCTGACTTTTAACAATCGGCCACTCACCTGTCCCTCATTCCATCTCGCTCATCTCCCCCTCCCCTCGGCGGCGCCGGCATCACAAGTGTGGGCACCCGGCTTTGGCTTCAAAGCTGGGCGCTCACTGCGCATGCACGAGAGTCGTGCTGCGGCTTGTGAATGGCTCGGCGTATCTTCTGGGACCTGTGACGTGTCCCAGAAGATCGCAGAGAGAGGGGGGGGAGGTGAACTTCCTTCCCGCTCCTCTGCGCCAGGAGAGGAAGTGGACCTGGGTCCCCCCCAAAAAAATTACATGCCAATTATGGCATGTCAGATGGTCACCTTCTCTTAAAGCGGAAGTTCCACTTTTGGGTGGAACTCCGCTTTAATTCACAGTTTTTGGCATATACAGATATAACTGGTTGGAGACACCTGGTGTTAGTTTATGGTTATTGCACTTCACTTTGAAATGGATGATAATATATTTGTAACCTATACACACATTTTTTTTAGAGTGCGGTTTTATTATATTGAACAATACTATTTTTTTTAACTTGACAACGGGCAGGTCTAAATTTATATTTGATTATTTGTGCAGGTTTAGGGAATTATCCTATTCATTTTTTCAGACCCATATATTCCCTCTAACCGTCCCAGCTAGCTCCCCGTCTCAGTTTTTGGTAAGTGTCCTAAAGTGATGGACATCTTTACTGAGAGAAGCTCTCTTTCTTACTATAAGGGTTTTCCCTCACTGAGTGATCTCTTCCAAGATGATTCCTTTGTCACACAGCTGCATCATTGTCTGGCTTTTTATGAAACTTCTGCATCAGTGGATTCCTCAGCAAAGCCTTGGGGGCTGTTCCCAGACCTCACCTTAAAGAAGCTTTGGGGCCACCCATGTAATATTACTTTTGCATTGGATTCTTCTGTGGGCCCTCTCCTTGGTGTGTAGTGCAGTGTGTGATATTAGCTGCAAGGTGCATTACAGGTCTAGATCCATGGTCTGCCTGGTGTAAAGCTCAGGCTCTGAAGACCCCTGCCAGTAACGGTTTAACTACCCCTTATTCCTGCTATTAATGTTGAGTACACAGAATGGGAGCCCTTTAAATCTTCAAACCCAGGGTGTCTCTCTTACTTTTTTTCCCCTTTGCTGGATAGTGCTTACTGCCTTCCACACTTTTGGTGGTGCAATTTGGGTGTTCTTCTGGAGGTAGTCTGAGGTGGCACTGTTGTCCTGGGCACTTGTCACAGTAACCAACCTTTACTGTGCCTGCGCAATGAATGTGCGGCCTTGTGCATACCCTGCTTCTTCATTTTTGCATTGTGCACATCGGCTGAGTAACATCTCCTGGTTCTGGTTTCATAAGGCATACAACTGAGTTACATTAGCCTACAGATGTTTGCACTGAGGAATCCCCCACCCGAGTCACTGCTGCGAAGGTCATTAGTACAGCACCAGGAACATTTTATTCGCACACAATGAACCATAAGCAGAAAGCTTGGCTCAATAACTCAGCTTCAGCCTTAAGCTCTATTGTGGGTTATGAATGATGAACACGCTTAACTCCTAATGGATATGTGGAAAAAATGCCCACATCCCTAATTACAATCCTAGTATACAAACCCTCTTGGTTGGGACTTTAAAAGGCCATAGATTCCACAGAAAAAAATGATTTATATAAAAAAATCTCATGTTTTATTTTCAAAGGTTAAAAGAAGGGGAGTGAACACACCCAAAGACGTAAATACAATAGTACATTGATAGTGTCATATTAGTAGTACATATATAAAAAAAACATTTAACACAGCACACTCCTATAGAATTGACAAGGAGTCCTACCCAACGTGTTTCAAGGTTATGTGTTTTTCCTCTTCATCAAAGGAAGTGGTAGTAGCAAAATTGATGTCATGGTTACCAGCCGTTCTACAAGTATTGATGGTAAAAAAAGATTTTTCAATAATTAATAAAACAGGAGATTACTGCTGCTGCAGCCTGTTCCAGACCGTCACACCAAAATGGCGTCTGCCGGTCCTAAGCCTCCACCACGGGAGGAGGGCTGCTCTCCAGGACCTAAGGGGCAGTATGTGAGATTGAGGAGGAACTGTGCGTCGGATGACGAGTTCCTATCCCAATCACAGATACTTACTGACAGATTTGTCGCGAAGGGGTATGACAGGACTCACCTGTCCCAGGATCTTGAAAAGGTCAAACAAATTGACAGGAATGAACTAATAAAAAATAAGCAAGCCCCCACTGAACAAATACCATCTTTTAAGATCATTCTAGAATACAATGCTCAATATAAAAAAGTAGAACGGATTATTAGAAAATACTGGGGAGTATTGCTGAAGGATAAGATATTAGGGCCTGTTCTTCCACCTAAACCAGGCTTTATCTATAGAAAAGCGCCTACCCTTAGAGATCGGGTTGCCCTGGGAGTTGTTGACCCCCCTAGAAACAGAGAGAATCCTCTGTTTACATTTCTTGCAGGGTTTTTTCCCTGTAGAAAATGTAAGGCCTGTAGAATGTCTAAAGGGGGAGTTAAATGCAAGGAGTTTCAAGCCCGCACTACACATAAGTCCTATAGAATTAAGAACCTCATTACCTGCCAGACAGAGGGGGTGGTGTACATGCTGGAATGCAGCTGCGGTCTGCAGTATGTGGGCAGAACATCCAGAAGTCTGGCAGTTAGGATTGGTGAACATGTCACCAACATTAAAAAGGGCAACCCCTCTCACAATGTCTCAAGACATTTTAGGGACTTCCACAATCGTGACCCCAGGCATTTGAAGTTCTGGGGGATTGAGAAGGTCAATAGACATTGGAGGGGAGGGAATTTTATTAGATCCCTTAGACAAAGAGAGTACTTCTGGATTTATGAGACCCGGGTTATGCGACCCCTGGGTCTTAACGTAGAATTCGATTTAAATTGTTTCATTTCTAATAAGTAATTTCAGTTCAAATATATTTTTCTTATTCTTCCTCCTTTTTTCCATTTATTTGGTTATATTATATTCTCATGTTATATTCTTACATTATTTGTTTATTGACTTTACCTGTTTATATTGGGATTTCATAGCAGCAGCGGGAGATGTCTTATAAATTTTAACTTATCTGTCTATGACAGGCAAAATTGTTTAGTGGCTATTTTTTAGTAATTTTATATGAGCCGATTGTACGGTGATTCCAATCCGATTGTATAGTGTATGTGATTGGATCTGCTGAATCACGTTGCTTGTGCCGGTTCGTCTGTTGTGGGTGATGGCTCCCTCAGGACAGCAGTCATAGCGTGTGAAAACGGCCTATAGTAAAGCTTTGTTCGAGTTGTCAGTATATTTAAACCAACTGGGTGTTTTCACAACAAGTTCCGCCCCACCGAGGAAGGCACGCTATTGCCGTAACTCGTACAGCGGAAGGACCTGTTGATGACGTCACCCGCTGCTGTTAGACTGTGTGAGGATCTGCTCGTTCATCTCTCTTCACTAGCCGTGGATCGGAGTTTTGAGACGAGCCAGTCGCCCTCCGTGTTATATACATGTTCGATCAAGACATACCTTTTGTGAGTAGTTCTTATTATAATAAATGAGTGATTTTATTGAAGCAGTCTGCACTTAGTGTCTTCACTCTTTTTATCCACCATGTCTCACTCACCTGTGGAATAATTGATTCGAGCCATTGGTTGATGAAAGAACCTCTGAAGAAACGTATCCAATAGTCATTCTCCAGGGGGAGATATCTGTGTGTATGACCCTCTAGTAGAACTGGGGTCTAATTTTGAGGTGAGCGCAGTGAAATATTGGTGGTGGGACCTCCGCACTAAATTATCCTGCTGCCTGTACCAGTGGTGGATTTCTTGAATGAGATTTCTGGATTTTGCGGTTTTATGAGACTATGAACTTTATTTTAGCGCTGCATCGTTTTATTTTCAAAACTGTTTACTGGGATTTGTGATGTCCTTGATGTTCAGCTAGCTGTTGTATTTACATTTTGATGTCTGCAGAGCTGCACTGATTGTGTTCCCTTTTATTTATATCAGTACCACTGGATTGGCGTAGGGCCAATGTGGTGTTCATATTTAAAAAGGGATTAAAGTCTTTACCAAGTAACTATCGACCTGTTAGTTTAACTTCTATAGCTGGGAAGTTACTGGAGAGTTTAATAAAAGTCCACATAGATGAGTTCTTGTTGGAAAAAAATGTTTTAAGCAACAGACAGCATGGATTCATGAAAGACAGAAGTTGTCAAACAAACCTGATTTCTTTTTATGAGGAGGTAAGTAAAACCTTGGATAGAGGGGTGGCTGTGGATGTGGTATACTTGGATTTTGCGAAAGCGTTTGACACCGTTCCCCACACACGGCTAATGTGTAAAGTAAAGTCTACAGGCTTGGAAACATCAGTTTGTAAATGGATAGAAAACTGGCTAAAAGACCGAATTCAGAGAGTAGTGGTAAATGATTCTTATTCTGAATGGTCTAAGGTTATCAGTGGTGTACCCCAAGGTTCAGTGTTGGGACCCTTACTTTTCAATATATTTATAAATGATATAGGGTCTGGGATTAAAAGTACCATTTCAGTGTTTGCAGATGACACCAAGCTATGCAGTGGAATAACGTCCTTGCAGGATGTCTCCAACTTACAAGCAGACCTCAATGCACTGTCTAATTGGGCGACTATGTGGCAAATGAGATTTAATGTTGACAAATGTAAAGTTATGCACTTGGGAGCTAAGAATATGCATGCATCGTACATACTAGGGGGAGTACAACTGGGGGAATCCATAGTGGAGAAGGATCTGGGGGTTTTGGTAGATCATAAGCGTAATAATGGCATGCAATGCCAAGCTGCGGTTTCCAAAGCAAGCAAAATCCTTTCTTGTTTAAGAG
>BLSH010183613.1:107088-118970 GCA_018402905.1 Glandirana rugosa
TAGGGTGAACAGTCACTTCCCGACGCAGACAGTCACTTGCATTGTCTTTATTATTAAATATATATTGGTTTGTTAGGGTATATGTTAGGAAGTGGGTGTCAACTAGGTCTCCTTCCGTTTTTTGGGGTCGTTTCGTACTAAGTTAAACGATATTGCCCCCTTTTTTAAGGAAGGACTAGGGGCCTCTCCGTTAGCCTATGTGGAACCTAGTTAAAATGGATTTTTACAATCATGGGTCAATATAATAAATGTAATTGGTGAAGGGCGGGCCGCGTGACTGTTTACTGCAGGCCCGCCCACCGAGTAATAGGACTGACCTGCAGATGATTGGTCACGGCTGATCACATGGTAAAAGGCTTCGGATCGAAGCCTTTTACCTCGGTCGGTAATGCGGTGGGTCAGACTGACCCACGGCACCACCAATCGCCGCGATGCGCGCCCCTGGGGGCGCGATCGCGGATTATCCTGAGGACGTCCATAGACGTCCAGTCAGGATAATGAGCCACCCGCCCGGACGTCATTTGTCAGTGCGCCGGGCGGGAAGTGGTTAATGTAAATAATATAACTGGGTACTAACATTTTTAGGTAAAATTGATCCAAGGTGTATCCGATTGCCTCTCCGGGGATCAGGAAGGAATTTTTTCCCCCGTTATAGCAAATTGAATCATGCTTTGCTGGGGTTTTTTGCCTTCCTCTGGATCAACTGTGGGTGAAGGATTGTATATGGGATTGTTTGGTTATATATAAATTATTATTTCTGTTACGTTCACTGACAGACGCAGCCCTTCACTGACAAGTGGGATTTATGCACATCCTACTAGCAGTAGACTAGGCAAATAGAAAAAAAGCAAGCTGACACCTCCCAGGGGGTCGTCCTCACTCTAGCATATAACCCCCCTGCTCTGCATAGCATATAAGTTTTATTATGCCTAGTGCAAGGAGTTAGACCTGGTTCCCTGCTGGGACCTGCGGTTCCCCAGATTTTTTCTTCTTTGGGCTTCTCAAGCTATCTGATGACGAATGCTATCAAGTAGCCGGCTGGGGCATTGAGGATATCTCAAATCCTGAAATTTCCCCAGCACGGCCGACCGATGCGAGCTACCCTTAGCCTTGGCGGGGTCCGCCGCATCGTACCCGTTCCGTGCGGGAGGCCAGCGGGGGACCCCCACTTGCGTCCAGTGACAGGGCCGTGCTCGCGTCCAGGGGCACTTGGCCTGCACCATCCCTCCCCACCAGATGGGAGGAAGGTCTGCAACCAGGTGGCTACCTGCTACGCCCGTCGGATTGGTGAGTGACCCCCTCTCTCCCCCCCTAGGGGTGTGGAGGGGGGGCTGTGCGTTTTGACGGACTAGGCTGGCCGGTGGAGGGTCCTAGGGCTACAGGTCCCTGTCTGTTTTGATAGGTGTCACCCCCTCCTACACCCCCTTCCCCCACACCCCGCGCTCAAAAGACCGCCATGCGGAGATCCGCCACCATTTTGCAGCAGATCGCCGCCATTTTGCCATAGCCAAGGCCATTTTGTGGCCTATTTTGGCCTCTAGTGGTGGACCGGCGGCCATTTTGCCTTAGTCGCGGCCTGTGTAACAGGCTTTGGCCTCTTTTGGCCTCTCGGCGGCCATGTTTGATGTGCCTGTGGATGAAAATGTGCGGCTTCCTCTTTCCATCTGGGACAGCGTGGAAGGCACAGGGCGGCGCAGGCTCCTGACTGGCGGTCAAAGCACTCCTAGTGGGACCCAGCGCTTGAAGGGCAATCATACACAGCAAGTATAGCTGGGCTCTCCCTGGGGTGCTGGTAGCAGTGGGTGCAGCCCTCCTGGGTGTCTCCCGGTTGCTCTGTGGGGCAGTGGTGGGCATTGCGGGGATGTCAGGGCCTTTTGGCCTGTCAGTGTAACGTGGCAATGGCTGCTGAACCTGCGGGTTCTTCCCAGGAGGAGTCGGTGGAAGCACAACCTGCGCTGGGCCCTTTGGTTCCCCTGGATCAGCTAAGGTCCGTATTGGGGGATTTTTTCCCCCGGGAGGTGCCGTGCTAAGGGGGCCTCCACCCCCCCCTTCCTCAGGGGAGGATTCTGAACCGGAAGGGGCCTCAGTGGTCACGGGGACCCCCGTGGAGCTCTCAGATGTGAACTGGAGACCTCGGATGGCGAGGAGGACCAGGGGGCCTCGGTAGCACGCGAGAGGGCGCTGGTGGCCTCCCTGATCGCCAATATACGTGCGTCTTTGCGACTGGACCAAGCCGGGGAGTCGCAGAAGACTGCCTATGTTTGTGGGTCTTTTAAGCCACTTCGGTCCCCTAGGGCTTATCCCTATGATCAATTCTTTGACCAGCTGGTCTATAAGGAATAGCAGCGTCCGCAGTATTCCTTTTCCTTGCCCAAACGCTTCGCTGTGCGCTATCCCTTTGAGGATAGTTTTGTGAAGAAGTGGGCATCCCCCGCAGTGGACCCTCCGATGGTTCGCCTGAATAAGGCAACAACCATCCCCTTGGAGGGGTCTCCCTCTTTTAAGGATCCGGCCGATAGGCGGACGGAGGCGGTATCCAAGGCACTGTTCTTGGTGGCGGGGTCAGCCATGAGACCAGCTCTGGCATCAGCCATGGTGGCGCAATCTCTTACCGAGTGTGAAACTGAGTTGCACAATGAGTTGAGCTGTGGGTGCTCGCTTGAGGCGTCACAGCGGGCAGACCATCTGATACAGGGTCTCCGGTATCTGTTTGACGCAGCTCTGGACCTGCTTCCCATGCTGTCTAAGATGTCTGTTTTTGCAGACATTATCAGACGGGTGCTGTGGTTACGCTTTTGGTCGGGTGACCATGCGTCTAAAAAGGGCCTCACGGATCTTCCATTTCAGGGTGGTTGGCTCTTTGGGGCACAGTTGGATGAGATCATTAAAGATTTCACCGGGGGGAAGAGTACTTTTCTCCTGGAGCCCAGGCGGCGGGAGTTCCGCCGTAAGCAGGGTCCTGTTTCATCTGGTCAGAAGCGTTTTTTTCGTGGGCCCAGTGCAGCGGGCAAGGGCTCAAGGCCCGGCAAGCCTGTCCGGTAAACGGCCCTGGCAGCGCAAGAGCGAAAAGACGGAGGGTAAGTCCTCCTCCGCATGATTGGTTGCCCCCACCCGATTCTCGGGTGGGGGGCCAACTTCTGGGGTTCGCAGACAGGTGGACTGCCCGCATTTCCGACCGGTGGGTGCAGGAAGTGGTGTCCTCTGGATACAGGATAGAGTTCAGCACTCTACCCCCAGACAGGTTCTTCCCATCCAACTTGAAACTACCTCAGGGGCGTTGAGAGGCTCTCCTAGGGGCTGTTCTGACGCTCTCCGAGCAAGGGGTGATTGTGCCGGTACCTCCGTTGGAAAGAGTCCACGGCTTCTATTCAAACCTCTTTGTGGTGCCCAAAAGAGGTGGGGTCAGGCCAGTTCTGGACTTAAAAGCGCTAAACCACTTCCTGAAGGCGCGAAAGTTCAGGATGGAATCTGTCTGATCGGTCGTGGCCGCCCTGCACCAAGGGGACTTCATGGCATCGCTGGATATCAGGGACGCGTATCTCCATGTTCCCATTTGTCCCTGGCACCAGTGCTTTCTGCGCTTTGCGGTGGGGGATAACATTACCAATTTGTGGCACTTCCCTTCGGTCTGGCCTTGGCTCCTCGGGTGTTCACCAAGCTGGTGGCTCCGGTGCTGGCGCTGGCAGAGAGGCATTGCGGTAGTAGCATACCTCGACGACTTACTCCTGCGAGCGGAGTCTGCTCTGGCCCTGGAGAAGAATGTGGCTATCACCATGGCCTCGTTGAAAGACTTCGGCTGGCTGATCAACCTGCAGAAGTCAACGTTGACTCCGTCATGTCGATTGGAATATCTGGGTCTGATTCTGGACACGGAGCAGGTGAAGGTGTTCTTGCCTCCGGCCAAGTTACTAACACTGCAAGCAGCGGTGCGCATCCTGCTGTCACGCCAGTGGTCCTCCTTACGGTTCTGTATGCGGGTGTTGGGACTCATGGTCTCAACCTTCGAGGCGATTCCTTACGCCCAGAGTCACACTCGGCTCCTACAGCGAGCGATTCTGTCACGGTGGGACAAGTCTCCCCTGTCCCTGGACCAGCTGATCAGATTGGATCATCAGACCAGAGGATCGTTGACCTGGTGGCTTCGGGCCCCGGCTCTAACGTTGGGGAAGTCTTTCCTCCCCCTGAATTGGTTGATAGTCACGACGGACGCCAGCCGGGCTGGGGGGGGGATCCTGGGGCAGCTGTCTGCTCAGGGCCATTGGTCGGCGCGGGAATCCCGCCTTCCGATAAATGTGCTGGAGTTGAGGGCGATCAGGCTCTGCCTCTCCCACTGGACGGTAAGGCTGCGCGGCCTCCCGGTTCGGGTTCAGTCGGACAACCCCACGGTGGTGGAGTACGTGAACCATCAGGGCGGAACGAGGAGCTCGGCAGCGGCTGCGGAAGCGGCCCACATTCTGAGGTGGGCAGAACTTCATGTGCTGGCAATCTCCCCATTTACATTCCGGGCGTAGAAAATTGGCAGGCGGATTTTCTCAGTTGCCAGACGCTGGATCAGGGGGAGTTGTCCCTACATCCAGAGGTGTTCCGCCAGATTTGCCACAAGTGGGGCACGCCAGATGTGGACCTCATGGTGTCCAGGTTCAATCACAAGGTGCAGACCTTCATGTGCAGAACAAGGGACCTGTTGGCGGCCGCCACGGACGCGTTGGTAGCGCCTTGTGGGGTCGGTATCGGCTACTGTATGCCTTCCCTCCCATCAAGCTTCTACCGCGACTACTGCGCAGGATAGAAGCGGAGGGGATCCTGACAATCCTGGTAGCTCCAGATTGGCCTCGGCGCCCTTGGTACGCCGACGTGGTGCGGATGGTGACAGATGTTCCCTGGCGTCTGCTGCTGCGCTAAGATCTGCTGTCGCAGGGACCCATCCTGCACCCTGCTTTACCCTCGCTGGCTCTGACGGCTTGGCTATTGAGTCCCAGGTGTTGAGGGATAGGGGTGTCTCTGACTCCGTGATCCCTACCATGCTTAAGGTGTGTAAGTGTACTTCGCGCAAGATTTATCATCGCAACTGGAAGGCCTATATTGCCTGGTGTGAGGCGGGGGGTTGGAACCCCCGCTCTTACGTTGTGTCCTGGGTGCTGGCTTTTTTGCAGCAGGGCTTGGATAACAAGTTGGCATTGAGTACTCTCAAGGGTCAAATTTCGGCTCTGGCGATTCTCTTTCAACGGCCTTTGGCGTCACATTCAATGATACGTACATTTGTACAGGGTGTATGCCATGTGGCTCCTCAGATACGGTCGCCTTTGGCACCGTGGGATTTGAATTTGTTACTTTCTGTATGGCAGAAACTGCCATGTGAGAAAATCAGGGATATTCCCTTACAATTGCTGTCGCAAAAAGTGGCTTTCTTGGTGGCCATTGCATCCGCTAGGCGGGTGACTGAGTTGGCAGTGTTGTCCTGTAAGTCTCCTTACTTGGTCCTTCATAAGGACAAGGCGTCTTGCGACCTTCCCCTTCTTGTCTACTGAAGGTGGTCTCCAATTTTCACATTAATGAGGATATTGTTCTCCCTTCATTATGTCCGCACCCGTCGCATCCCAAGGAATTTGAGTTACATTCTTTGGATGTCTTGAGGGCTTTGCGGGTGTATTTGGCGGCTACAGCTTCTTTTCGGAAGTCTGATGCGTTTTGTGCTGACAGAAGGACCTCGCAAAGGGTTGGCGGCCTCGTCGGCTACTGTCTCCCGTTGGATCAGACAGACCGTGACTCATGCGTATACTGTTCAGGGCAAAGTCTCTCCTTTTCCAGTCACGGCTCATTCCACCAGGGCAGTTTGTACTTCCTGGGCTTTCAGACACCAAGCTTCAGTGTCCCAGGTGTGCAAGGCGGCTACTTGGGCCTCGGTGCACACGTTTGCTAAGTTTTACAAAGCTGATGTGTCAGCATCTGCGGATGCTGCTTTTGGCCGTAAAGTTTTACAGACGGCGGTGTAGGCCTGAGAGGATTCTTTTGGGTACAGTTGTTGTTTGTACAAAAATTGTGTGGGAATCGGCGCTGCCTGGTTGGAGTCTCTAGTACTCTTAGTGGAGAAATATAAAGTGTTAGTGTGCAAGAAAGTGTCCCCAAATGCAATTAAGTATGTGATTCCGTGGTAATTAATCAGTAAATAAGAAATGAAACCAATAAATATATATAACAATCCAATAATAAAAATGGTTAAATATATATGCAAATGTGCTTAAACTTTTAAGAATATAAGAAGTGATACCAATAAATATATATAACAAACCAATAATAAAAAATGGTTAAATGTATATACTTAAATATAAGTGCAAATGTGCTTAAACTTAAATGAAAGTTTCAAACCAATATGCCAAAAGTAATTGCCAATATGCCAGTAAAGGATCTCCTTAGAATAATAAATGTGAGTGATCAGCTGCTAGCAAGTGACGTGCCTTAAATACATGAACTTAAAACCATAATAGTATGAGTGCAGCCGTGTCAAAATATAGTCCTCAGTCCTCAAGCAAATTGTGCCATGGAGTATAACATCAAGCAAATTGTGCCATGGAGCATAACATCCAGCGGTAGTAGTGACTATACCGGGTGGTGTGAGGGAAGTGAGGAGCGACAAGTCCACATGCAAACGTGCTCCCCTCCTACAAACTCCCCACTCACCGGTTCACACGGATCTCCAGAGGGTCCTGTGTTGGTGCCGTATTCAACCACCACTGTCCGCCCCGCGGGTTCCTCTGCAAGTCCTCACGGGTTTACCCACACAAGTGGAGGATAGGCGGCGATTAGAGGTTAGCAATATAAATTCGGCTGTAATAATACAAAGACACTTACATGTGGATACGAGAAGTCAGACGCGGGTACTCTGAGCGAAGGGCCGGAACTTCCTTGCGTTCCAACCAAGACCGGAAGTGTGTAATGACGCTAGCCAAGGCTCCATCTGACGCTTTTCGTCACTGGGACGTCATCAGATCACCGCCTCCACTAAGAGTACTAGAGACTCCAACCAGGCAGCGCCGATTCCCACACAATTTTTGTACTCACTATCTGGTACCAGAATTTTCTGGTTAGTAGTGGGGGCAGCAGCCGTAGTTTTCTTTTCTTTTTTGCACTAGGAACAGCGCCACACCACACACCCACCTCTTATTCAGTTGTTGTTGTTTACCCGCCCCTCTTGAATGACACTGCTTTGGGACATCCCCACTTGTCATGTCAATGTAGGGCTGCGTCTGTCAGTGAACTCTTAAGTTCTTAATAAAATCCCTTTTTTTTTTGGTTGAACTAGATGGACTTGTGTCTTTTTTCAACCTGACTAACTATGTAATAGTAAATTCTAAACATGCTATAATATAACTACACATTCTTACTATGGATGGACTGTAGGAGACCCCCCAAATAAGGTTGAGACCTTGAGGGTCTGCTGAAATGCAGGGGGAAAGGGAAATAATTTAATTAAAATAAAAAAGTGTGTCCAAGCTGTCTATAGGTTCACAATACACAATCATGGGAAATGAAGCACAGAGGGATTGTGTAGCACAAGGTAGATTGGGCTGTGAGCCGTACAGTGTCAGATTAGGCTATGTACCTCAATCTCCACGTTCAGACCCCCTGGCACGACGGTACCCAAGGAATAGATCCAATAGGATTCCTGTTGGCACAGGCGCTTGAAGCGCTCAGCCACAGGCAGAGATCTGGGTATGGCCTCAATAACCTAAGCTTTGAGACCACTGGTGGACGCTATATTTATGATATGGTGATTATATAGGATGCCCCCCCCAGTCTCATCAATAGCTTTTTGGCCCATTATAACGATAGCATTTACTAATGTTTTGGCTCAGGATACGCTGACCTTCCTTGATTTGGAATTGTGTCATGAGGAGAAGTCAATTTATGCAAAAAGATAATCCTCACAAATGTTCTGTTTTTTAATTGCTCTTGTGAGTGTATGGCTGATTGTTGTAGTTCCACAGCTGTTCTCAGCCCTATATTAGTGGATGATAGTCCCCCCCCCAGGCCTGTAGAAGGAACTGGAGCTCCAAGCACATAGCCTGTGCCTGCCCAGTTGTCCTAGGGTTCCCCGTGACATCACTTCTGCCATCAATCCACGCTAATCGCTTCCTGGTGGCCACAGGACGCTCTGAGGTAGCTCAATCAACAAAAAGATACTTTCCTGCGCTTTAAGTAGCAATTTCTCCAATTGTACAATCAAGGTGTCCCCGGATAATGTGCCGCCTTGCTGCCACTGTGGAACTGGGGAGATCCAAGCACTGTAGCAAAAACACAAGAAAACAGTGGCACACTGGCCTAGCGCATTATCCTCAGATGTATATTTTATTAAAAAGATAAAAACATACTCACAAAGGAACTTGTATACAAGGCATAAAAACATGGCACAATGCTACACGTCCATAGTAGCAACTGCCGCCGGGATGGTGATTCACATCGACTGGCTGACGCGTTTCGGGGTACAAACCCCCTTCCTCAGAGCCACCACTCTGAGGTAGCTGCTGGAAAACCACTCTCCTAGCAAGCGGCGTTATTATTGCAGAACAATCCGGTACAGCGTCCTCTCTTCCACATTCCATTGCTGAGCTACTCTTCTATTTACATCTTGTAAGTGTTTTAAAGTTGTGTTCAATAAATGTGATCAGATCTCTGCACTTAGGTGGCACTTCTTTTCTTCCCCCTATTTGTATCACAAGGGTCTCCCTGCATCTCTCTCCACCATTGTTAGGTGGATAAGAAAAGTTATTGTTAAGGCCTCTGGTCTGAAGGATTGGGTTCCTAGCTTTCCTGTCAGAGCTGCTAGACCTGTTAGTACTTCAAGGGCTTTTCATATTTAGGCATCTTTTCCACAGATTTTCAAGGCTGACATCTAGGCTTCTTTTCATATTTTATTAAGTTCTACCAGGTGGATGTTTAAGTCTGCTCTAACGCCAGTTTCAGGCTTAAAATGATTGTAAATGATCACATTATAAAACAACCCATTCAGTTTAAAATAGAAATGAAAGGCAAAACTTTTTTGTATAGATATAAAAATACATTATAAATACCTTTTTTCCCTTTTTTATGAGTGTTCACATTACCTCTGTATTCAACTGCATAAGAGCTTGGTGGAGAGGGGGGGGGGGGTGCCATGTCAGGACAAGTCTGATCATTGGTGGAGAGCACACAGAGTTCCCAGCATAGCTAGAGAACTGACCAGGGTGTGTTCTCCTGCTTAGTGTGGTCTGTTATTAATAGGAAAGCAGAGGGACTGGCAGGAACACCAGTGATTTCAAATAAAGAAGTCCTAGAAAGAGAACAGGATACTTTCATATACAAGTACATGGTACAGCAGACACATATCAGGAATGTGAAGTGTTTGTGTAACAAACGCTTTAAGGTGCTACAAGGCCTTCTTGTCCTATTTGTTATGCGTGTCTGTTGGTGTTTGCCGTGTTGCCCACTCCTCAGTTGGAATGCTTTTGGACGTACCAGTTGTAATGATTCAAAAAAGCTGGACTCCTGTACTGGGGGTACTTTACAGAACACAGTTCCCACCCCTCTGTTTTTGTCGTTTTGCTATTGCTTGCTACACAACTAAGGCTAGCTGGGAGTGGGAGGGGTTATATAGGGGAAAGTCCCTGCAGCCACTACATGGCAATGGTGGTTCTATTAAACTAATAAGCATTTTTTTATCTCCCCGTCCCACAAGATAAAAAAAAAAATCGATAAAATGGGATCACAAAACCATGTAGCTTCTTCCTAACCTTAAAACAGATTTACTTAGATAATTCCCTTTCAATTTTTCTATTATGAACTCTAACAAGTCCTTTACAAATTCTGTATGTTCTGTAAAATTATCTTCCTCTAGAATTTAGGAAACCACTAAATGCCCAGATACCTAACCATACAAAGTCACTACATAACTTTTTCTCTGACCACATTTTCCTATAGTCAATTCTCAAAACCTCTTGTTGATCTGTGATTGCAATTAAGCTCACACAAAGGTCTTAAAATGGCATCAAATTTATTTTCTTGACCCCTCATTTATGTATTTGTTGCTGCTTAACCAATTGTTCTGAAAATTCTCAAATTCGAAAATTCCAAAATCTGGAAATTTGAAAATCCGAAAATAAGAACGAAAATACGCAACGCAGAAAATTTGAAAATCCGACATAACTAATAATAACTATTACTAACTAGTAAATAGGTATTGGAATTTCCTTTCAAATTTGGCTGTTACTGAACATAACAAATACGAGTTACGAATTTACGAATTATCCGAACTAGTGAATGCCGCATCTAAATGAATGGATTATAACCAATTAATAATAATAAATAATAACAATAAAAAACATTTTATTATTATTTGTTACTTTCCATTCATTTAGATTTGGCATTCGTTATTTCGGATAATTCTTAACTTCAGATAAATTCGTATTCGTTACATTCACTAAAAGCCACATTTGAAAGGAAATTCCAATACCTATAATTTAATAGTTAGTTATTATTGGTTTTTTTTTCGGATTTTCAATTTTACTAATTTTCGGATTTCGAACTTTTCCAAAGTTACGAATTTATTCGAAATACGAATTTCGATCATAACAAATGACCCGAAAAAGAAAAAAAAAAAAAAACGACTGAAACTAAAATGAAAATGAACACATTTTTCGGCAGTGCAGATATCCAGCTGGCAGCAATAGCTCTGCCAGGTGGATCTGTTTCACTTTAGGGAGAGGATAGAAAGTGGCTATTGTCAAGTTTAAAGGCAGCATGTGTTTATATTCAGTGTTTTATCTCACTTTATTACAAACGTTTGAGAAGGAGATTGCGGTAACAGCTTGTTACCGCTTAGTGTACACACCAAGCACACTGATCCCCCCCCCCCAGTAATAAAGAGGACCAGTCACCACCCCATCAAAGTACCTGTCACCTGCCCATCAAAGAACCTGAGTACCTGTCACCTGCCCATCAAAGTACCCGAGTACTTGTCACCTGCCCATCAAAGTACCCGAGTACCTGTCACCAGCCCATCAGAGTACCCGAGTACCTGTCCCCATCCCATCTGAGTACCCGAGTACCTGTCACCAACCCATCAGAGTACCCGAGTACCTTTTACCAGTCCATCAGATTACCCAAGTACCTATCTCCAGCCCATCAGAATACCTGAGTACCTATCTGCAGCTCATCAGAGTATCTGAGTACCTATCTGCAGCCCATGCCTCATGGAATATACCTTGGGTGTTTGCTTTCCAAAATGGGGGCCTTCAAAAGTGTGATCGGTATGACTGAAATTTTATGTGTAATTTATGCTCCTAGAAGGCCTGACGGTGCTCTCTGCATTTTGGGCCTTTCTATGTGGCCATGCTGTGTAAAAGTCTCACACGTGGTATTGCCATACTCGGGACGAGTAGCAGAATATATTTTGGGGGGTTATTTTTGCTATATACATGCTGTGTGTTCGAAATATCATACAAATTAACCTCATTCTTTCCACGTTTTCCAAAGACTTGTGGAAAAAAAGAACGATACAAAAGACACTGCCTCATAGAATATACGTTGGGATGTTTGCTTTCCAAAATGGGGTCATTTTGAGGGTAATTCTATTGTCCTGGTGCTGCAGGGCCTTCAAAAGTGTAATAGGTGATTAGGAAATCATATGTGTAATTTATGCTTCTAGAACGCCTGACGGTGCTCCCTGCATTTTGGACCTCTCTATGTGGCTAGGCTGTGTAAAAGTCTCACACATGTGGTATCACCATACTCGGGATGAGTAGCAAAATATATTTTGGGGGGTAATTTTTGCTATGTACATGCTATGTGTTAGAAATATCTTATAAATTGACCACTTTGTGTAAAAATAAAAGCATTTTCATTTTCTT
>BLSH010183644.1:0-20861 GCA_018402905.1 Glandirana rugosa
ACCACGCTAGAGGGCGCGCGCGCGCGCCCAGCAGCTGTGCACGCGATCGCCGCCTATTTACGGCGATTCGCGCCCAGCTCCCCGACTGCCGCCGTGAAAAGACGGCGCGCGATCGGGAAGTGGTTAAAATCATCGCCTACTCCTATAGGGTGAGGTTCCTGCTGCTCCTGTAAGGGACAGATTATTGTTCTAAAATCATCGCCTACTCCTATAGGGAGAGGTTCCTGCTGCTCCTGTAAGGGACAGATTATTGTTCTAAAATAATCTCCTGGTTCTATAGGGAGAGGTTCCTGCTGCTCCTGTTAGGGACATATTATTGTTCTAAAATCATCTGCTAGTTCTATAGGAAGAGGTTCCTGCTGCTCCTGTAAGGGACAGATTATTGTTCTATAATCATCTCCGAGTACAAAAGGGAGAGGTTCCTGCTGGTGCTGTAAGGGACAGATTATTGTTCTAAAATCATTGCCTACTCCTATAGGGTCAGGTTCCTACTGTTGCTGTAAGGGACAGATAATTGTTCTAAAAATATTGCCTACTCCTATAGGGTCAGGTTCCCGCTGTTGCTGTAAGGGACAGATTATTGTTCTAAAATCATCGCCTACTACTATAGGGTCAGGTTCCTGCTGGTGCTGTAAGGGACAGATTATTGTTCTATAATCATCTCCTACTTCTATAGGGAGAGGTTCCTGTTAGTGCTGTAAGGGACAGATTATTGTTGTAAAATCATCGCCTACTCCTATAGGGAGAGGTTCCTGCTGCTCCTGTAAGGGACAGATTATTGTTCTAAAATCATCTGCTAGTTCTATAGGAAGAGGTTCCTGCTGCTCCTGTAAGGGACAGATTATTGTTCTATAATCATCTCCGAGTTCTAAAGGGAGTGGTTCCTGCTGGTGCTGTAAGGGACAGATTATTGTTCTAAAATCATTGCCTACTCCTATAGGGTCAGGTTCCTGCTGGTGCTGTAAGGGACAGATTATTGTTCTAAAATCATCTCCTAGTTCTAAAAGGAGAGGTTCCTGCTGCTCCTGTAAGGGACAGTTTATTGTTCTAAAATCATCTCCTAGTTCTATAGGGAGAGATTCCTGCTGCTCCTCTAAGGGACAGATTATTGTGCTATGATCATCTCCTAGTTCTAAAGGGAGAGGTTCCTGCTGGTGTTGTAAGGGACAGATTGTTGTTCTAAAATCATCTCCTAGTTCTATAGGGAGATGTTCCTGCTGCTCCTGTAAAGGACAGATTATTGTTCTATAATCATCTCCTAGTTCTAAAGGGAGATTTTCCTGCTGGTGCCGTAAGGGACAGATTATTGTTCTAAAATCATCTTCTAGTTCTATAGGGAGAGGTTCCTGCTGCTCCTGTAAGGACAGATTATTGTTCTAAAATCATCTCCTAGTTCTATAGGGAGAGGTTCCTGCTGCTCCTGTAGGGGACATATTATTGTTCTATAATCATCTCCTAGTTCTAAAGGGAGAGGTTCCTGCTGGTGCTGTAAGGGACAGATTATTGTTCTAAAATCATTGCCTATTCCTATAGGGTCAGGTTTCTGGTGTTGCTGTAAGGGACAGATAATTGTTCTAAAATCATTGCCTACTCCTATAGGGTCAGGTTCCTGCTGGTGCTGTAAGGGACAGATTATTGATCTAAAATCATCTCCTAGTTCTATAGGGAGAGGTTCCTGCTGCTCCTGTAAGGGACAGATTATTGTTCTAAAATCATCGCCTACTCCTATAGGGTCAGGTTCCTGCTGTTGCTGTAAGGGACAGATTATTGTTCTACAATCATTGCGTACTCCTATAGGGTCAGGTTCCTGCTGGTACTGTAAGGGACAGATTATTGTTCTAAAATCATCCCATAATTCCATAGGGAGAGGTTCCTGCTGCTCCTGTAAAGGACAGATTATTGTTCTATAATCATCTCCTAGTTCTAAAGGGAGAGGTTCCTGCTGGTGCTGTAAGGGACAGATTATTCTTCTAAAATCATCTCCTAATTCTATAGGGAGAGGTTCCTGCTGCTCCTGTAAGGGACAGATTATTGTTCTAAAATCATCTCCTAGTTCTATAGGGAGAGGTTCCTGCTGCTCCTGTAGAAGAAGAAGAATTTATTATTCTTTTTTTGTATTAATAAATACTTAAATAGTGCTACATAGTACATTTGCGGGCAAAATGCGGAGAGCATCAAGTAAGGCACGTGGTCATGGTGCTGCTGGTGCTGCTGGTGCTGCTGGTGTTGGTGGTGTTGGTGAAGCTCCTGTTGGAAGGAGAAGACGTGGTCGATCTGTGCCAGCTACACGCACAAGTGAAACACCTTCCTCTGGTAGCCGACAGAACCTTCAACGTTATATGGTAGGCCTCCAGTTCCTTCACATTGTCTCCCTCCCGGTCCCTTGATGAAAGCTCAGAGTTGGCACCTGAACCCCATGGCCATCTGTCTTTCACCTCAGCCCCTTGTAAATTAGCCAAGCAGTCTGAGCCCCAAGTCAATCAACAGACTCTTATGTTTTTTGATGACTCTCCTGGTGTGCTTTCCGTGGGCCATCCACATAGCCCTGCCCCAGAAGTGGAAGACATTGAGTGCACCGATGTCCAACCACTTCTGTTGCAGGATGAGGACATGGAAACACCAGCGCAGCACGTCTCTGATGATGACAAAACACAGGTGCCAACTGCTGCAGCTTTCCTCAGTGTGCAGACTGACAAGGAGGGCAGTGGTGAAGGGTGGGTGGAAGATGATGTGGAGAAGGATGATGAGGTCCAAGACCCCACATGGAATGAGGGTCATGCGAGTGACGTGTGCAGCTTGGAGGAAGAGGTGGTGGTCGCACAGAGGCACCAGCACAGCAAAAGAGGAAGCAGGTTGCAAAAGCGGAGCGAGCGTCCCCTAGACAGTACACCTGCTACTACCCACCGCACCCAGGGACCTAGCACACCAAAGGCAGCTCAAAGGTGTTCCCCCGCGTGGCAGTTCTTCAGACAATGTGCTGATGACAAGACACGAGTGGTTTGCACGCTGTGCAATGATAGCCTGAGGCGAGGCATAAATGTTCTAAACCTGAGAAAAACCTGCATGATCAGGCATCTAAATTCAAGGCACAAGCTGCATTGGAATAATTACCTCAAAATCCAAGAAAGGTCTCGGCCTCCTCCTGCTTCCTCTTCTGCTACTGCCTCAGCCTCTTCCTCCACCTTTACAGTGCCAGTGTCACCTGCCACCAAGCAAACAGAACATGTGACAGCAATGCCACCATGTCCGCCACCGTCCCCAAGCATTTCCACATGGTCCCATGGAAGCTTACAGCTCTCCATCTCCCAAACACTGGAGAGAAAGAGGAAGTACACCCCTACCCACTCGCGATCCCTGGCCCTGATCCCTGCCCCTGAATGCCAGAATTTCCAAATTCCTGGCCTTTGAAATGCTGTCATTCCGTCTGGTGGACGTGGACAGTTTGAAAAACATGATGGTGGTGGCTGTCCCACAGTATGTGGTTCCCAGCCGCCACTACTTTTCCAGGCGAGCCATCCCTTCCCTGCACAAACAAGTCGGGGACAAGATCAAGTGTGCACGGCGCAACGCCATCTGTGGCAAGGTCCCCATAACCACTGATACATGGACCAGTAAGCATGGGCAGGGACGCTATATCTCGCTAACTGCACATTGGGAAAATGTAGTGGCGGGTAGGCATGAGGCGGCTAGCCATTTGGAGCATGTCCGAGGATTGCAGGGCATTTCTCTTTGCCTCCTGTTGCCTCCTCCTCCTACTGCGCTTCCTCCTCCTCTACCACCTTCCCATCACCTTCACCACCAACTTCAGCACATCCAGGGGGAAACGACAGCAGGCTGTTTTAAAACTGATATGTTTGGGGGATAAACCCCATACTGCGCAGGAGCTGTGGACGGGCATTGAACAACAGACCGATGAGTGGTTGTTGCCACTGAGCCTCAAGCCCGGCCTGGTGGTGTGAGCGACAATGGGCAAAATCTCATAGCAGCTCTGGGCCTAGCCGGTCTACCCCCCTTCCCTTCCCATTTTAATTTTTTTATTTGATTTCAAGTTATTTTTCCTGTCCCCATTTTTTTTGTAGGGCACTTGTCCTTCTCTTACCCCCATTTTGCTTCCTTTTGCAGCCCTCTAGCACTTGCCAGGACTTTTTTACAGCCATTTTGGTGCCAAAAAGTTCGGGTCCCCATTGACTTCAATGGGGTTCAGGGTCTGGGGTAAAGATCGGGTCAAGTACGGTACCGAACCCGAACTTTTCTGCAAAGTTTGGCCGGACCCGCTGAACCCGAACATCCAGGTGTCCGCTCAACTCTATTAATCACAATGCCTGAAGTTGCCGACTGGCAGAAAAAAAAGAGCTGTCATCAGCTACATAAAGGCCATATTTAGGCAATGATGTAATGATCAATGTAAGTAAATGGCCCCGGGATTCCCAGTCATCTAAATTAATTGGCCTTGCGATGTCAGTGGATGGTAAGAACACAGCGGGTGCAAGCAGCTGCTGCTTGCTTAACAACCAATGGCAACTGGAATAGTAATGACTAGGGATGGGCAAACAGTTCAGCTCGAGCATGAGTTTGGGCCAAACCTTGGCTGTTGGCCTGCTTGCGAAACAACCAAATTATCGGGTCATCCATTTGCTTGGCCCATAGAATGACACAATGCATTGAAAGCCCTGATTGGCTGAAGCAAAAAAAAAACGTCACCCAATCAGGGCACAGAGCACTGTCAGAGCCATGATTGGATGCTGTCATGATGACTCTATCCAAGCATGGCTCATTGCTCTTAATCCTACCCCAAACTATCAAAGTATTCTTTCCATAGTGGCCATTTTTACTGTGATATCAGTGTGGAGAGAGATAGAACAGAGCTTTGTTCAGTGCTACTAGACAGTTAGTGTGCTATAGTGTGCTACTGTTATTCTATTGTCAGTGTAGAATATTAGTTTAGTGTGAATCTAGATATAGTTCAGTCAGTGTGAGTGCGGTGACCACCACCATTCATCTTTACATTAGTGTGAATGTAGGGACATTTCAGTCAGTGAGTTTAGAATAGTGACCACCATTCATCTTTACATTAGTGTGAATCTAGGGACAGTTCAGTCAGTGTAGTGTAGTGATTATTTAACACCGTATACTTAATTGCGTTACAGCAAGTTTAACGCCATATATTCCTGTGCGTTACTGCAAGTTTAACACCCTATATTTCATTGTGTTACTGCAAGATTAACGCCATATAGTTCTGTGCGTTACTGCAAGTTTAATGCCATATATTTCTGAGTGTTACTGAAAATTTAATGCCGTATATTTCATTGCATTACTGCAAGTTTAATGCCATATATATATATATATATGCGTTACTGCAAGTTTAATGCCATATATTTCATTGTGTTACTGTAAGATTAGCCGCTTCACCCCCGGAAGGATTTACCACTGTAGGACGAGAACACTTTTTGTGATTCGGCACTGCCTCGCTTTAACTGACCATTGCGTAGTAGTGCGACGTTGCACCCAAACAAAATTTGCGTACTTTTATTCCCCGCAAATAGAGCTTTCTTTTGGTGGCATTTGATCCCCTCTGCGTTATTTCTGATCACCGCTATAAACAAAAAAAAGAGCAACAATTTAGCAAAAAAAACTATATTTCTTATTTTTTGCTAAAATACAAATCCAAAAAAATATAAAGAAACAAATTTATTCATCGGTTTTGGCCGATTTATATTCTTCCTCATATTTTTGGTAAAAAAAACCCACAATCTGCGTTTATTGATTGGTTTGCTCAAAAGTTGCTGCGTTTACAAACCATGAGAATTTTTTTTCTTTTACTAGTTATAGCGGCGAGCTGCGATTTTTATTGAGACTTTGATATTGGGGCAGTCATGGCGGACATTTTTGACACTTTTTTTGTGACCAATGACATTCATATAGCAATCAGAAATTTAAATATGCACTGATTACTGTAGAAAATGCCATTGGCAGTGAAGGGGTTAACCTGCAGAGGGAGATCTAGAGGTTAACTGTGTTCCCTAGGCGTGTTCTAACTGTGAGGGGGCTGGGCTAATGGGCATAAGAGATCTAACTGATCCCAGTGACAGGGATCAGTAGATCTCTTAGATGCCGCCTGACAGAACAGGGAACTGCCATGTTTACATCAGCGGTTCCTCGTTCTTTCCCTCTGGCAGGTCATTGTGGCTCGCTGGCAGACATTGGGTCCACCCGAGCCTCGAGCACACTCCCGCTGAGTGTGGCGGGCATGAGAAAATGCCGCCACTGGTGCACTCCTGCCCTCTCCCGCCCACTAAGTGTGCACGCGCAGATCGCCGCTTATATACGGCGATTCGTGAGACAGTGCCACACTGCCGCCATATATAACGCACCTGGTCAGCAAGTGGTTAATGCCATATATTTCTGTACATTACTTCAAGTTTAATGCCACATATTTCATTGCGTTACTTCAAGTTTAATGCCATATAGTACTCTGCGTTACTGCAAGTTTAACGCCGTATATTTCATTGCATTACTGCAAGTTTACCACTGTATATTTCAGTGTATTACCTTCTGTTTAACACAGTATAGTTCCGTGCATTACTGCAAGTCTAATGCCATATATTTCTGTGCATTACTGCAAGTTTAACGCCATATATTTCATTGCATTACTGCAAGTTTAACGCTGTATATTTCATTGCATTACTTCAAGTTTAATGTCATATAGTACTGTGCATTACTGTAAGTTTAACGCCGTATATTTCATTGGGTTACTGCAAGTTTACCACCGTATATTTCAGTGTATTACCTTCCATTTAAAACAGTATAATTCAGTGCATTACTGCAAGTTCAACGCCGTATATTTCAGTGCATTAGTGCATGTTTAACATAATATATTTATGCGTTACTGTACGTTTGATGCAGTATATTATGGTGTATCCGTGGAGGGTGTCTGTGTAGTGAGTACTCAAACACCACTTTCCATTGATTAAAGTGCATCCACGTACACATTTCAACATCTTTATTACATTTTGTGAATAAGCACCCCCCCACCCCTCCCCCATAATTTCTGGGAGGACAACAAGGAGAGGAAGACGTTCCCATGGCACTGTAAGGTGGCCAGCAGTGTATGTGTCCACAGACAAAAGTGGACGTGGTCAGTCCTCAGGCAGGGCATCATTTCCTCTGTTTAGTGATGTTGCCCATGCTATCCAGCCATAGCATGCAGAGGAGGTGGTGGACTGGCTTACTATAATCCGTCCTCATCCTCTGTCACCCAAGCAGAGACTGGTGCACAGTCCCCTGCAGCTGCCAGAGTGGATAAACCTGCCTCCTTGTCCACAGCTATTCCTGCCATAGCCCCAGCACCAGGCATGGAGGAGTCAGCGGAGTTATTTGAACACAGTATCAGCCACTTGCTCATTGACAATGCATAGCCATTACTTGATTCAGATGTTGGTTCTGAGGTTGAGTAAGGCAGGAACATGAGCCTAAAGAGAGGGGGAAAACTGGTACACAAATTGGCATTCATGTTCCCCCAGCCCAGTGGTTCTCAACTCCAGTCCTCGGGACCCCCCAACAGGCCAGGTTTGCAGGATAACTGAAATGCATCACAGGTGATATAATTTGCTGCTCAGTGATTGCAGTGTTCTAGTCTGCATCTCCCCAAGGTAATACTTAAAATCTGGCCTGTTGGTGGGTCCTGAGGACCGGAGTTGAGAACCACTGCCCCAGCCACAGAGTATTGCCAGGTTGTCTACAAATGGTAATGAGGATGGTGGAGATGATGATGATGAGGTCACTGACGCGACTTGGGTGCCAGATGGAGCAGAGGAGGAAAGTGAGGGTAAGGCACAGCTCCAACGAGGCAGCCATCATGAAAGAGAAGAGAGCAGCCACCCTATTCCATCACATTGTGGAGCTATTATCTCCCAACCCACTTCCCACAGCTTAGCTGTCTAGGCCTTTTTTAGTACATGTGCAGCCGATCACACTGTTGCTATTTGCAAAGGTCTCAAGCACATCAAGTATGGCAAAAACACCAGCCATTTTGGTACCACGTGCTTGACAAGGCATTTAACCTCCCACTACTCAGCCCATTGGCAAGAGCACCTAAAAGCCACACAAAAGGGGTACAAATCTGCCCCTCAAAGCAGCCTCCACTGACAGGGAGGATGGTATAGCGCAGGGTGTCCCAGCTCCATGCAGCACATCTGCCAGCAGCACACCACCAGCTGTAGGCTATACAGTTGTGCTCATACGTTTACATACTCTGGTAGAATTTATAGCCATTTTTCAGACAATATAAATGATAACACAAAAACATTTTTTTTCACTCATAGTTAGTGTTTGGCCGAATCCATTTATTTTCAATCAACTATGTTTACTCTTTTTAAATCATAATGACAACAGAAACTACCCAAATGACCCTGATCAAAAGTGTACATACCCTGGTGATTTTGACCTGATAACATGCACACAAGTTGACCAAAGTGCTTTGAATGGCTATTAAAGGACACCATCCTCACCTGTGATCTGTTTGCTTGTATTTAGTGTGTGTATAAAATGTCAATGCATTTCTGGACTCCTGACAGACCCTTGCATCTTTCATCCAGTGCTGCACTGAAGTTTCTGAATTCTGAGTCATGGGGAAAGCAAAATAATTGTCAAAGGATCTGCGGGAAAAGGTAGTTGAACTGTATAAAACAGGGATATAAAAAGATATCCAAGGAATTGAGAATGCCAATCAGCAGTGTTCAAACTCTAATCAAGAAGTGGAAAATGAGGGGTTCTGTTGAAACCAAACCATGGTCAGGTAGACCAACTAAATTTTCAGCCACAACTGCCAGGAAAAGTGTTTGGGATGCAAAGGAAAACCCACAAATAACTTCAGGGGAAATACAGGATATGTGGTGTGGCTGTTTCAAGGTGCACAATAAGGAGGCACTTGAAGAAAGATGGGCTGCATGGTCAAGTCGCCAGAAGAAAGCCATTACTACGCAAATGCCACAAAGTATCCCACTTACCATATGCCAAACAGCACAGAGACAAGCCTCAAACCTCCTGGCACAAATTCATTTGAAGTGATGAGACCAAAATCAAGCTTTTTAGCCACAACCATAAACGCTACATTTAGAGAGGAGTCAACAAGGCCTGTGCACACAGAGGTGGATCGCTGATGTTTTGGGGATGTGTGAGCTACAAAGGCAAAGGAAATTTTGTCAAAATTGATGGCAAGGTGAATGCAGTATGCTATCAAAAAATACTGGAGGAACATTTGCATTCATCAGCCAGGAAGCTGCACATAGGACATACTTGGACATTCCAACATGACAATGATCCAAAACACAGACAATCCAGACAAGGCCAAGTCGACCTGTCATTGGCTACAGCAGAATAAAGTGAAGGTTCTGGAGTGGCCATCTCAGTGTCCTGACCTCAATATCATTGAGCCACTCTGGGGAGATCTCAAACATGCAGTTCATGCAAGACAGCCCAAGAATTTCCAGGAACTGGAGGTTTTTTGCCAAGAGGAATGTGCAGCTTTACCATCTGAGAAGATAAAGAGCCTCATCTACAAATACTACAAAAGACTTCAAGCTGTCATTGATGTTAAAGGAGGCAAGACATGGTATTAATAACTGGGGTATGTAAACTTTTAATCAGGGTCATTTGGGTAGTTTCTGTTGTCATTATGATTTAAAAAGAGTAAACATAGTTGATTGATAATAAATGGCTTCAGTCAAACACTAACCATGAGTGAAAGAAAAGTTTTTGTGTTCATTCTCTGAAAAATGGCCAAGAAATCATAAATTCTGCCAGGGTATGTAAACTTATGAGCACAACTGTAGCTTTCAAATTTCTCTGCCCCATCTGCTGCAGCAGAAAAAAATACAATCACTGCCACCCACATGCCCAGCGTCTAAATGCAAGCTTGTCAAAGCTGCTGGCTCTGCAACTTCTGCCTTTCCAGCTGGTGGATTCTGCCCCCATCCGTGAATTTGCAGAATGCGCTGTACCCCAATGGCAGGTTCCTAGTCGCTATTTCTTTTAATGTAAGGACATTCCAGATCTCTACCATCACATGGAAGGCAATGTTGTGGCATCATTGGGCAAGGCAGTCAGCCGCAAAGTCCACGTTACTGCTGACACCTGGTCTAGAAAGCATGGGCAGGGACGATATATTTCATTCACTGCACACTGGGTAACTCTGCTTGCAACCCAGAAGGATGCAGGACAGGGCTCAGTGTTGCAGCTTGTTGTGCCCCCATGTCTCCATACAGCTGTTGATGTTGAGAGATTTGTCAACTTTACCCCCTCTTCCTCCTCCTCCTCCATGCCCTCCTCTGCTGAATTGGCCTATGAAACTCAAGTACCCCTAAGCATTCAAAGGGCTATTCAATGAGGCTAAAAAGTACCATGCAGTGCTTCAGCTGGTGTGTCTAGGGGACAGGAACCACACTGGAGCAGAGATTCTTGCAGGGACAGGTCCAGAGGTGGTTCATGCCATGCCAGCTGGAGCCAGGAATGGTGGTGTGCGAGAATGGCACAAACCTACTGTCCGCCCTTAGACAGGGAAAGTTGACACGTGTGCCATGCCTGGCACATGTCCTCAGTTTGGTGGTGCAGCATTTCCTAAATAGGTACCCATGGTTGGAAAATCTTCTAGAGTAAGCTAGAAGAGTCTGTAGCCATTTCAATAAACGAAAGAAAATAGAACCATGCTTACATCCATACCAAATGGATATTACTCCACCTGGATATAAGTAATGCGGATGCTAACAAAATGAACACCTACTTGGTGAGGCAAACCTGTGCAAATTACTAATAAGGTGCAAATGTATGTAAGCACATCATACACTTTGTGTAAGCCAAAAAGGACTTACAGATGCTAATGCACATATCTACATCAATCAATGGTGTAACAAAACAACAAAGTAAATGACATATAAATATGACAATGAAATAAAATTAAATTATGCAAATATGCTGTGCAAAGAAACAGTCTACTATGCAGCCTTAGAGTGCAAAAAAAGTGTCTCTGTGCAACAGAAGAAGAGGTTTTCAATCCCAGGGGATCTCCTTTAAGACCAGGGTGGGAAAGGATATGTGCAAACCAATTCCAAAATAATGCTTTAAAAGTCCAAAAGTGACAGATACGATCCTTCACCACACAGTGCACCACAGTGGCCAATCCTACTCACCAGATTGCCACGATTCTCATTACAAGAATCAGTAGCGCTTTGTGATCAAGCCTTTGGATATACAGATTCGATGTTCCTGAGCTGCTTCCATGAACGGTCGTTGAACAAGTGGATCCAGCAACCGATATGCGGACTTTGTATGACTCACACCAGCATATACCCAATAGCAGGAGAGAAGGATAGGAGCCACATGGTGAATTATGTCACAATTTATTAGGCTTAAAACATGCAAGGTAAAATCAAGGCAAGCTTACGAGCGTATAGATGGTGCAGGGGATACCAGTGTGCTCCACCTGCATAAAAAAGGAACGGAAGTGACGGCTGGAAACAGCACTACCCTACGCTGCATTTCATCAGCATACGCGCTGACGTCATCAGGGGGTCATGTGTTGTGGTACGTCACTTCCACATAATATATACAAATCCGTTTGTATTAAGACCAATGACAACCCATCAGAGGCCCCGTCCAAGACGTTGATAATATACAGCTGTGCTTATTAAACTGCTAGGGACGAATCTAAGAGAAGACAATATCTGCAAATGGATTGTGCCAGCTGCTGGGCACTGATGGAATAGTAAAAAAAGAAAATATAAATAACAAACAGATGGTGTATTTGCAGATGGACAGCACCATCTACTGAAAACAGATCTAAACAAATAACAAAATTTGATAAAAAATATATTAAAAAGAAAATTAAAATATGAGAAAGCCAATCCATTATAACAATAGCACCATAAAAACAAAAAATGTATACCAATAAAAAATTGTAAAAATATTTTTGATTAACAAAGAGCGGGAAGGAGCTGAATTGCTTAAGGTTCACAAAAAATGTAAATACATTAATAAAACTAGTATTTGGACAAAAAACAGTTAAGATCGATATCTGAATTTATACCAGCCGGACATAGAGTATCCAATCTATGTATCCACTCAGTTTCGTTCCTGGAGATACGTTGGGTCATATTGCCCCCCCGCCAATGGGGTTTTATCCTATCTTTACCCATAAAAATGGCTACCGTGAGGTCACTATTATGATAAAGCCTAAAATGGTTACAAAGTGTGTATTTGGGAAAGCTTTTCTTAATATTATTGAAATGCTCTGCAATACGTGTACTCAAGTTTCTAGTTGTACGTCCTATATATTGTAACCCACATGGAGATGTGACCATGTAAGTCACATATGAGGACCTACACGTAATAAACTTGTTAATCCGTTAGGGATAACCCGTACTGAAGGACCTAAAACTAGTAACCTTTGTCTTTTTATTTTTTGTGGTTGTACAGGCCTTACATCTCTTACAATAGAAAATCCTTTTAAGTCGAGAAATGTGGGCTTCCTTTCTGGAGGATTATATACATTTGGAGCCAAATAGTTCCTCAAAGTAGGGGCTTGTCTGTATATAAATTTGGGTTTTGTGGGGATAATCTGGGCTAGCGTGTTATCTTGCAATAAGATAGGCCAATTTTTTTTTTATAATTTTCTCAAAGGATTTATAATTTCACCCAAACGTGGTGATTAGAGCCAAACTCCCATCACTATTTTTGGTTCCTCGTCTAGAATGGTTAGGAGACAATAGAAGTCTTCTGTCCTGATGCCTAGATCCTGTATTTTTCTTATTTCACTCTCAAGGTATCCTTTTTCTATAAATCTTTCTACTAGAATTTCCGATTGTTGATTGTAGTTGATACTCCTCAGCCACGTAGGATGATGACAACTGTTGACAGGAATATAACTGTTTCTGTCGGTTTGCTTGAAGAAAGTTTTGGTGTTAATCCGACAACCATCTTTTATTAATGATAGATCAAAAAAAAAGCTGTTTCAGGTGGTCATGCACAGCCACTGCTTGGCTGGCTGCAATTCAGTGGGAATTCTACCTGCCCATAAACAGCCTGATTTTTGATATTCCCACCAGGTGGAATTTGATGCTGCAGCAGCTGCACATGCAGCAGAGGGCTGTCAATGAGTACCTATGTAAGTATGGCACAACAACATTCTCAGGCTGGCTAGGCTTTTTTCCTCACGGCAATGGCTGCTCATAATGCTACTTTCACACTGGAGCGTTTTACAGATGCTATTTAGCTCAAAATAGCGCCGGTAAAGCGCCTCAAAAGTCCCCCCTAATCCACCCCAATGTGAAAGCCCTGAGTGCTTTCACACTGGGGCGGTGCGCTAGCAGGACGTTACAAAAAGTCCTGCAAGCAGCAACTTTGGGGCGGTGAGGGGAGCGGTAATATACTGCTCCTCTACCGCCCCTGCCATTGAAATGCATGGCAAGCGCTGCCGAAGCGGCTGCACACCGCCTCGGTAGAGCTGAGCACCGGCACTTTTAACCCATTTTTAACCCCTTGTGGGGGGTTAAAAGCGCGGCGCTCCTGCCCGCATAGCGGAGCCCTATCGCTGGTAAAACTCCGCTAAAACTAGCGGGGTTTTACCGTTACCGCGGGTCCCGCTCCAGTGTGAAAGCAGCCTAAAGGATGCATGCACTGTACTGTCACCATTTGAGGAGGCCACAACGTTGGGGAGCCATGACAATGCATGCATCAGTGACACAATCACTGTTGTGGCCCTGCTGGAGCAGACTCTGCATGGCATTATAGACAGGGCACTCGAGGCAGAGCAGTGGGAGGAAGAGGAGGACTTACTTTCCTCTCAAGGCCAACTTTATGCAGACAGCATTTTTCCTATTCCACAGAACACACAAGAGGAGAGAGAGGAGGAAGAGGATTTTGGCAGTTTTGAAGGCATTGATGCAAAAGAAGACATAGGTCAAACAGTAAGAGATTGTTTTTCATCCCCAGAAAAAGTTTGGGCAAACATTCAAAAACCATTAAAGTCTATGGGACCCGAACATGAAAAATCAAAAGTGCTAATTTTATAGGCTTATATGCAATGTTATTGCCCTAAAAAGTGTATGGGGACCCAGGTCCTGCCCTAGGGGACATGTATCAATGAAAAAAAAAGTTTTTAAATCAATCGTTTTTTCAGGAGCAGCGATTTTAATAATGCTTAAAGTGAAAAAAATGAAATATTAAATATTGTGCCTAGGGGGTGTCCTTAGTCTGTTTGTAAAAGGGCGCATCTCTGTGAGGTGTAGAACATAACCAGAGCAAAATGACATTTCCATAGGAAACATTGTCACTTAAAATTGCGGCTGTGATGTATTGCCGGTTCCCAGCAATATACAAAAAATCACTGAAAAGAAGTGCGTGGGGTCCCCCCCCCAGTCCAAAAATTTGATGTGGGGTTCCCCCTAAAATCAAAACCAGACCCTTATCCAAGCATGCAGCCCTGGCCGGTTATGACCGGGGGGGCCCCCTTCTGAACCGTACCAGGCTACATGCCCTCAACATGGGGCGTATGGGTGCTTTGGGGGAGGGGGGTCTCTGCCGCCCCTACCTCAATGCACATTGTCCCAATGTTGATGGGGACAAGAGCCTCTTCCCCACAAGCCTAGCTGGTGCTTGTGCGGGTCTGTGGGCGGGGGAAGCTTATCGGAATCTGGAAATCCCCCAGATCCCGCCCCCCCATGTGAATAGGTATGGGGTACATTGTACCCCTACCCATTCACCAAAAAAGGAGTGTAGTGTTACAGAAAACTAGAGGCAGTTTTTGACAAGTCCTTTATTGTGTAAAATAGCTCTTTTCTTCTTTCTTTTTTCTTCCTCCATCTTTTCCTGGCCCGGTCCTGCTTCTTCTTTTAGTCTTCTTGCTTCCTCTTGTCTTCAATCTGCATCATCTTCTTCTTTCACCACTGCCGCGCTCCTGGCTGCTGTAGCCAGGCCCCTGCGCATCTCCCAGAATGGGCGGTCTTCATAATTACAGTTCTTTTATAAGAAGGGGTGGGGCCACCCAGTGACATAAATGGGTGACCCGCTCCCTCTGACAGTGCATGATGTCAGAAGGGGGTGGGTTAACTTGGTTACGTCACTTGGTTATGTCACTTGGTTACGTCACTTGGTGACGTCACTGGGTCACCACCCATTCTGGGAGACGCACAGGGCTGGGCTGCAGCAGCGGGGAGAGTGGCGGCGGTGAAAGAGGAAGGAAAAAGAAGATGAAGATCAAAGATGAAGAGAGGAAGCAAGAAGACTAAAAGAAGAAGCAGAAGACCAAAAGAAGGACCGGGCCAGGAGAAGATGGAGGAAGAAACAAGAAAAGAGCTTTTTTTACACAATAAAGGACTTGTCAAAAACTGCCTCTTGTTTTTTTTTACCACTACACTCCTTTTTTGGTGATTGAGTAGGGGTACAATGTACCCCATACCTATTCACATGGGGGGCGGGATCTGGGGGCCTCCTTATTAAAGGGGGTTTCCAGATTCTGATAAGCCCCCTGCCCGCAGACCCCCACAACCACCGGCCAGGGTTGTGGAGATGAGGTCCTTCTCTCCATCAACATGGGGACAAGGTGCTTTGGGGGCAACCTCAAAGCATCCTCCACATGTTGAGGGCATGTGGCCTGGTATGGTTTGGAGGGGGTGGGCGCTCGCTCGTCCCCACCCTCTCCTGCCATGCCAGGCCTGGGTGCTTGGATAAGGATCTGGTTTGAATTTTGGGGGTACCCACACCATTTTTTTTTTTTTTTTTAATTTGGCACGGAGTTCCCCTAAAAATACATACTAGACCTGAAGGGCCTGGTTTGGATTTTGGGGGGAACCCCACGTTATTTTTTTTTTAAATTTTGCCGCCGGCCCTGCAGTTTTAAATTAGTTAAAAAACTGTGATAAAATCCCCCAGTCAAGCAGGTGGCGAAAAATTAGGCCTTGGGTGCTGGCGGTGCCAGAACATAGTAACCCCTTGCAGTTACTCTTGTTGGATATAGGAACTGGGCCTGATGTTGTAAATTAGTTTACAAATTGTGACGAAAGCCCCCAGTCAAACAGGTGGCGAAAAATTGGGCCTTGGGTGCTGGTGGTGCCAGAACACTGTAACCTTTTGCAGCTACTCTTGTTGAATGGAGCAACAGGCCCTGCTGTTTTAAATTAGTTTAAAAATTGTTATTGTATGCCCCTGTAAACCAGGTGCAGAAAAATTGGGCTTTGGGTGTTGCTGGTGCCCTAAATACAAAATATTGTTCTAGATTATGGACAGGAGGAATAGGATCAGTGGCAGTCTTCAAGGGATCCCAGATCCCTAGCAAATTTAATCAGTTGCATCAGCATGAGGGGCTTGATAGCTGCTGATCCAGGACTGATTCATTTTTATAAATGTGAGCCTATCAACTGAGTCTGTGGACAGGTGCACTCTTTGATCGGTTATGAACCCTCCACCAGCACTGAATGTCCGTTCAGAAAGCATGCTGGATGCAGGACAGGCCAGTAGCTCAATTGCATATTGAGCAAGTTCCAGCCAGTGGCCCATCCTCAAGACCCAGTAACTAAGTTGATGCTTAGTTGGAAAGGTCTACAAGTCTGCTCTTGCCCCTATATATTCCTGCACCATATAATGCAAATGCTGATGTTGGTTGCTTGAACCTATCAGGCCTGGGTGCTGAGGACTGAAATTTTTTTAAAGGCATCGCTCAGCCAGCCAACTTCTGCACCACTCTGCCTCTGAACGACCGAAGCTTCAGAAACACATTGTCTAGGGCCAGCAGCAGGACATGGTAATCTCCCAGGTCTGGAAAGGCATTGCACAAACATTTCTTCAAGGTATCCTGAAGATGTTTCATCCTCCTTACCCTCTGCACAGGCAGGACGAGTTACGCAACTTTATCCTTGTAATGTGGATCAAGAAGGGTTGCCAGCCAGTAATGATCCCTCTCCTTGATACCACAAATCCTAGAGTCTTTTCGCAGGCTTTTCAGAATCAGAGAGCCCATGCAGCATAAGTTTGAGGAAGCATGAGTGTCCTCTGGGTCACTGAGGATGACATTATCAGGATCTACCTCCTCCCAGCCATGTACAACTCCTTGGGTTTCTGGGGCCTGAAAACCATGATCCCTTGAAGACTGCTGTGCATTTATACTCCACATCCATGCTGACACAATCCTCCTCCTCCCGTGTGTTTGGCGGCTCTGCAGGAATGCTCTGTGCATAAAGGGGGCCCTGAGAGGAAAGGAAGTCCTCCTCTTCCTCCCTCTGTTCTGCCTGAAGTGCCCTGTCTATGATTCCAAAAAATGTGTGCTCCAGAAGGAATATTAGTGGGACAGTGTCACTGATGCATGCGTTGTCGCTGCTCACCATCCTTGTGCCCTCCTCAAATGGTGATTAGCCACTGATGTTGTGAAAAAAAGCCAAGCTCCCCTGAGCCTGTCCTGGTGCCATGCTCACAGAGGAACTCATTGATGGCCCTCTGCTGTGCGTGCAGCCGCTTCAGCATTGCCAATGTTGAGTTCCACCTGGTGGGCATGTTACATATGAGGCAGTTGTTGGGCAGGTTGAATTCCAGCTGGATGTCAGCCAGCTGGGCACTGGCATTATATGAATGCGGGAAACCACAGACTTTTCTGGCCTGCCTCAGGATATCTGGTAAGCCTGGGTACCTGCTCAAGAAATGCGGCACCACCAAATTCAAGACATGTGTCAATTGCCCCAGTCGGAGGGCAGAGAGAAAGTTGGTGCCATTATGGCATACAACCATTCCTGGCTCAAGCTGCCGTGGCTTCAACCTCCTCTGAGCCTGCCCTCGCAGAGCTGAAAGAATCTCTTCCCCAGTGTGGCTCCTGTTCCCACGACAGACTAACTCAAGCACCACATGGCATCTTTTAACCTGACTGCATGCATAGCCCCTTGAACGCTTAGGGAGCACTGCGGGTTCAGAGGACAATTCTGCAGAAGAGGCCACAGAGGTAGAAGAAGAGGAAGAGGTGGAGGAGGCGGATGTGGCAAAATCACCACCAGCTTTTTGGAGGAGTGGTGGCGGAACTATTTCCAAAACTGAACCCTGTCCTGCATCCTTTCCAGCTGCCAGCAGAATTACCCAGTGCGCTGTGAAGGAAAGGTACCGTCCCTGACCATGCCTGCTGGACCATGAGTCAGTGGTAATATGAACCCTGCTGCTGACTGCACTGTCCGAGGCCAAAACATTTCCCAAATGTCTTTTGGGAACCTGCCACTGTGGGACAGCATATTCCACAAATTCACAAAAGGATGCAGAGTCTACCAGCTGAAAAGGCAGCAGTTGGAGTGCTAGCAATTTGGCCAAGCTAGCATTAAGACGCTGAGCATGTGGATGGCTGGGACAGTATTACTTTTTACAGTTCAGCAACTGGGGTAGGGATATCTGCCTGCCGAATTCACCAGCTGGTGTCCTACTAGCAGATTAGCTGCAAGTATTAGTTGTGGCATGCATTGCTACACCTTCATTCCTCTCAGTGCAGGTTTTGGAGAGGACTGCAGGTATACTAGGGGTTGAGATCCCATATGAGGAGCAAGTAGAAGTCTGTCTTCTTTTTTGGTGTGGGTTCTTCAGGTACTCTTGCCAATGGACTGCATGGCTCGTCATCATATGTCTTGTCAAGACAGTAGTGCCCAAGCGGCTGAAGTCCTGGCTGCGCTTCACCCGCTTCAGACATAGATTGCACATGGCAATGGTGCGATCTACTGCACATGTGTGGAAAAATGCCCACACCATAGAATTTTGGAAGTCAGCGGGGAGGTAGCAGGGCCCTGCACCTGTGGAGCTCTGTGGTCTAATGCAATTGGGTGGCTGCCCTTAAGCTGGCCCCTGGAGGACATCCTGCCTTGTTGGAGTTGGGCTTCCTCCTCCTCCTCCTCCTCCTCACTTTCCTCCTCTCTTCTCTCAGGCACCCAAGTACAGTCCGTGACCTCAACATCCCCTCCCTCCTCATCACTGGAGCAAACGTGGCAGTTTGCTGCAGCTAAGGTAACATGACTGCTAGTTTCTTGTCCTTTTGCGGCACCCCCTGTCTCTAGGCTCATGCTACTCCCTTTCTCAACCTAGGAGCCAACATCTGAGCCTGCAGACTGCTGCACATCCTCCATCAGCATGTAACCGACACTATGGTCGAACAACTCAGGTGACTCCTCCGTGCATGATGGTGGGGCTACAGAAGAAGTAACTGTGGACAAGGATCTGGTGGAATAGGCCGCTTTGCCAGATGCGTTGGAAGGCAAACTTGTACGAGTCTGGGTGACAGAGGATGAGGAGGATGAGGACGGCTTTGTTATCCACTCCACCAACTCTTCTGCATGTTGTGGATCAATAGCATGTCCAACAGCAGAAAAAAAGACAATCATGACCCGCCTGCAGAGGATGCACCACGTCCGCCACCACCACTTTTCACTGAAGACACAGAGGCTGCTTGCCCTCTTTTAGTGGCCTGGGAGCGTCTGCCTCTCCTTTGTGGCCTTCCTGACATGATGGGCATTTTTTTTAACACTGGACTACACTGTACTATATACCATACACCCCCGAATGCACTGATATATAGTGTACACTCAATATGCCACGTGTATATCTGGATACACTAGACTGTATATATTTGAAGACACCATTTTAAGTAGTGAGCTATATACCATACACCCCCAAATGCATTGATATATAGTGTACACTCAATACACTGAGTGTATATCTGGATACACTAGACTGTATATATTTGAAGACACCATTTCAAGTAGTGTGCTATATACCATACACCCCCAAATGCACTGATATATAGTGTACACTCAATACACTGCGTGTATATCTGGATACACTAGACTGTATAAATTTGAATAGATCACATCAAGTAGTGTGCTATATACCATACACCCCCGAATGCACTGATATATAGTGTACACTCAATACGCTGCATGTATAGCTGGATACACTAGACTGTATATATTTGAAGACACCACGTCAGGTAGAGTGCTATATACCATACACCCCCCAATGCATCGATATATAGTGTACACTTAATACGCTGTGTGAATATCTGTATACACTAGACTGTATATATTTTAATACACCAGGTCAAGTGTACTATATACTGTACGTACACCTCGAATGCACCGATATATAGTCTACACTCAATAGGCTGCGTGTATGTGTATGTGTGTGTATGTGTATATATATAACTATATATATATATATATATATATATATATATATATATACAGTGAGGAAAATAAGTATTTGAACACCCTGCTATTTTGCAAGTTCTCCCACTTAGAAATCATGGAGGGGTCTAAAATTGTCATCGTAGGTGCATGTCCACTCTGAGAGACATAATCTAAAAAAAAAAAAAATCCAGAAATCACAATATATGATTTTTAAACTCTTTATTTGTATGATACAGCTGTAAATAAGTATTTGAACACCTGTCTATCAGCTAGAATTCTGACCCTCAAAGACCTGTTAGTCTGCCTTTAAAATGTCCACCTCCACTACATGGAGTTTGTCCACGTAGATTAAATCCTATTATTTACATCACCTCCACCTGTAAAATTTCCGTCTGATTGTCCAGAAACTCCCAGTCTTAAGATCGACTATCTGTCCACAAGTTTATGAATAAATGTCGACATAGTATGTTTATTTCTCAAATTTTTAGTATATAACACTAAAGACCTAAAAAAAAAAAAAATCTAATACAGAGAGTCTCACCTGTACGTGGATGCTACTGTTAAAATCTGGGGAGGTACTAAAGATTCACCCTCTTGAACGTTTTATCGTCCCACAAGTTTATGAATAAAAGGAGTGACATATATATATATATATATATATATATATATATA